>JAZGTJ010006794.1:0-24150 GCA_036877575.1 Botia almorhae | reverse complement strand
ATTAATGCAGTTTTCTTTATATCAGTCAATCTTTATATATGCATTTGTCATGCATATATAGTATATAATAAACAGACATGTCAAATGGGTTAAACAAACTCGCATAGAAAGTGGCATATTTTCATGTTCAGCTCAGCTTAGCCAAACCATAACAAAGTGTGTGAAGAAAACATTTTTTACAACCACTCGCAGACCCTGTTTTATGAGACGTTGTTAAAAAACTTTTGTGGGCACGCAGAGAATTTACACAGCAATACCACTTTATTTGTTATCCTTTCTTTCAACAATGTTTGGATGAATCGGGCCGAATGGGAGTGCAGTTAAAATAACAGAGAATAAGTGTACTTGGGTAATCTCTTTAGTTGTTCAGGGCAGAGAGAGCTTTGCCCGTGTAAACTTGTGGAGAGAGGAGGAAAGAGAGATGGTTGGCTGAGAGATCCAGTACTGTAATGTGAGCTCCGGTTAGGGAATAACACAGGGAAGCTCATACATCCCACTTTTCCAAACAGTGTATCTGCTGTAATCCACTGCTCCAGATTTGCTACAGAATAGAATGAAGTCTGGCCTGTGCAAAGGTGAGCCAACTGCTAAACAAAAGGGGAGGAGCCAACAAGTGCCAAAATAATGCAGCGCAGTACCTGACAGAGGTTACACCAATGTTCACTGTGTATGTTTCCCCACTAGCAAATTTAGGTTGTAGATATGTTTCCCTTTCATTTCCATTAAGTAACAAAAATGTTAAAAATGGTATTTTGAATGTTCTAAGATCATTCAGTACATCCAGTTTTATAGACCTTGTTTTAATGTTATTGCTCGGTTTTAAGAATGTTTTTTCAACTTTTTTTTAAATTCTGTAGCTTTTTAAAATGTTCGGCTAACAACTTAAACATGATGTATATATTCTAATGATATATAACAGTTTAAAAATGTTCTTCTAATGTTAGTGCAATAATGTTTTTGATCACTTTGAGAGTTTCCTGTTAGCTGGGGCGAAACCTAATAGGGATGATACAAATTTTCACTGTGCCTCTTTTTCTTTTTTCACAATTTATACTTTGCCTCTTTTTCTAGCTCCCTTATTATATCTGACTTTTTCTCTCTGTTCCTCATTCAGTCGTTCCCTGCGTGTGCATGTCGAGAGAGAGATAATGACAACAAATCTAGAATGATGACCAGAGAACAGAACTAGACTAGAAATATAAATTGGCTCTGCAACTTCCCGTGTATTTACAGTCTCTCTCTCTTTTATCTATATCTTGCAGTTTTTATGGTTATTGTTTGGAAAAGCAAACAGCTATACTGCTCTTGTCTTCTCTGCAGCATCATGTGCTTTGCCAGAGTGACCCACTACATTTGTCAAATTATGTGGAACACCACAGAGCTACCCACAATGCATTGTGTTCGTCAGTCTGTTTCCAGTGTGCCAAATCATCTGGAAGCGATATCAGTCACGATTTTTAAATGTTTCTTTATGTGACTCACTATTTGATTGGCCTGCCAAAAGTTAATACATCTTTACTCAAACTTCTATTTCCAAGAGGAAAATTGAAAATAAAATCTAGCTCAGCTAACAATTTTAGATTGTAAGAACGTTTCCGTAATGATTCCATTAAGAAACAAGAACATTAAAAATGTTATTTTAAATGTTTTGGGAACATTCAGAACGTCCAGTTTCAGGAATGTTCTCAGAACAGTTCTCAGTTATCAGAACAGTTCTCAGTTATCAAAAAAGTTCTTACAGTAACATTAGTAGAACCTTTTTAAACATTATGTATCAACATTTTAAATGTTTTTGTTAATTAATAGAAACATTAGGGAAATGTTCTTACCACCCAGAATTGTTAGCTAACTGTGTGTATATGTATGTGGGTCTGTGTGTGTGTGTGTGTGTGTGTGTGTGTTTGTATACTTGTAAACTTGTGTGTTTGTATACTTGAAATGGAGTGATAGATATTTTTAGTGAGTCCAGTGAATGTTACAAGCATCCAGCTGCCACGTAACATTCACCATATGATGCAATCTAGGATGTTTTCAATCTCGCAACCTGATTAGACAAAATTATTCTATTTCAGATTCTCCCCAGTTAGACTAAATGAGAGCCAGTACAGAAACTGAGCACTAAGTGAATCCAGGGAGACAGAAAATGCAAAATAGAATCAAAACACTGGAAAACAAACAGGCTGTATCAGAACTTGGCACTGTGCAACATGTCAACCTCACTCTTTCCATGTTATGGTTAAGAGACCCCCTCCTAATCCCTCTCTCTCTTTCTCTCTATCTTTCTACCTCTCGACACTTTTGGAGGACACCCTGAGATACATGAGATCATTTTCGTTCTTCATTTTCTCTCTTTTGTTTCTGTTGATCTTTTGGACAGAATAAGACGACTGAAAAATGATAGACGCTCTGTGGACAGTTGGTCTCCACATGTCGCTGGTTTGGGTTAATGAGATCATGGTTTAGAGAGGAAGACATTATAACATAGCTATTGTCTTCATAAGTGCGGACACATGCAAGAGCTACTGTACCTTACATGTGGGCTTATCTCATCTCGACAACAAAACTCAGCTGTAAATATGCCGAACAGCTTCAAATGGAGGAAATCTGTCATTTAAAAAGGGAAACTGGAGAGTCCCAGAAGGAGTCAGTCATAGATTCTTGCTGTTTTAGCACACAGGAGAGAGAATATGTGTATAGCTTTCGAATGTGCATTTAACAAAGAAACGTGGTTTAATGGCAAGGATAGGAACAAATATTTAGGAGAGACATTAATGAAGCATTAAACATTGTAGTTTAAGTGTTTAAGTGTTCAATGTGTTTTTGGAGCAGGTGTTACACAGCTAGCAATCTTGGGTTGTAAGAACGTTTCCATAATATTTCCAAAAGTAACAAACGTTAAAAATGTTACTTTGAATGAAATCAGAACATCCAGTTTTTTCAATGTTATGTGAATGTTGTTGTGTTTTAGACGTAATGTTTATGCTTCTGTAACATTCTTAAAACATTGTTTCACTAACAACTTAAGAATAAAATTTGTACTATATATGATATAAAACATGAAAAAACATTTTACTAATGTTACTACACTACTTTTATAGCTTTGAGCTGGGAACTTTTAGAGAACATTAGCCAACGTTCTGAAGACGTTCATGCCTAGGAGTTTCTCGCCAATACTGTAAGTGACTTTGAATAAAACGTTAAAAATCATGATAAATCATTCAGCCACCTGGCCCACAAGTTTACAAAGCTGTGCAAGTGACTTTACTGTGCTGCGCTAACACCCAATATCATCTCAGTCCTTCTCTTATTACAGAACATTTCTGCTTCCACATACATTTTTATCCTTCTGTTCATTGCTTTGATAATTCAGTAAAGTTTAAATAACAATTTTACAGTTATGAGGATTTTCCATTTCTTCCTCTCAGTCTGCGTTTCTCGCTCCCTTGCTCAGCTGATTTGCCGACTGTTGTTTGTGCTACCAGCTGTCTTTGACCTTTTGACCTTTGACCTTCCAACCTGCTATCTGTTCTCGAACACACAGGCTACACAGTCCCCCTACACAGCCCACATCCACCCCCCGCCCTCACAAACCCCTGTGTTGATTTTCCCAACAGACGAAGAGAGATATGTCACTGAAACACGTCAAATGTGAGCACACGATCACAAGCACGCGACAGGCTCAGAAGTGCGTCTCTGGAACATGTTTGGAGGTTTCAGCTGTAGCATTGCATAAGCAGAAGAAACATCTGCCAAGACATTTCATATAATGTTAGTCATTCCCGTCATGCCTTTTTCATTAATGTCACCTTGAGTTATTGTCCCCATATGCAGTATATTTGAGGACAGTTCCAGAACTATCATTATCATTGCATTGATCAGTGAAACATTCATCATAACACTTCAGACTCATGTGTGATTGTGATCTGTGTTTCTGTAGAAAATGACTGTTTCTGAATGGACGATACAGACTTTGGCAGGAGTGCCAGACTGGGGATGATTTGGCCATTTTGTGTGTTTTACCCTCCCAGACGTGGCCGCTGAGAAGATTAAGAGATTTAGAATGAGATTATATTCTGGCTCATTGACACAGTCCATCAAATAAGCAAATAAGAGGTTTGTAAACAAGCCCACAACAAAGGATTGCCAAAGACACGTTGATACTTGATCACCTTAAGAAAATGGCTGATAAACTGCTAAGACGCAATCTGCAGATAACAGGGAACGTTCTTAGAACACTGGGTAACGCTCTTCAAAGTTCTCACAAAGTTATCAAAGCGTTTCGGCTGTAACATTAGCAGAACTTTTTTTACGTTATATATTATAAATAAAAACGTTATTCTTAAGTTGTTAGTGGAATGTTTTAAAACATAATAGAATTAAAAAAGTTTAAACAACATTGTTATATCCAAACAAAAATGTTAATACAATGTCTTAAAAACTGGATGTTTTGAACGTTCCTAGAACTTTTTTTTATTGTTTTTGTTACTTAATAGAAATGTTAGTGAAATAGTTTTACAACCTAAAATTATTAGCAGGGTCTGTGGTTTTTTTATCTATTTACTGCACTAACTTTAGGTAACATTCTGTGGAATGAACTTAAACATGGAAAAATCTGTTAAAAGTGTGGGCCTCCTGATGAATAATTAAACAAACATTGTAAGATTGAGAGAGAGTGTTTGTGTGTGTGTGTGTGTGTATGTTTAGATGGGGATCAGTCCTGTGGGGCATGTGTTGACATGCAGGTACTCAATAAATATACCTATCCTCAGTGTCCTTGAATTTTCTATACCCAAGTGACAAGCCGAAAGCTTATTTAAGGACAGACTGACCTACATGGGTGGGTTATTAAAATTTAGAGTGGAGTCCTAATTAACTTAAAATGTGGTTGAGATAGACACCCAAACAGTATCATAAATCATTCTGATTAAGAAAGAGAGAGACCAACAGATGATGTCATTAAAGTGGAGAGTTTCCACACACACACACATACACACACACCCTTCCCTTGACATGCCTCCCCGCCCACACACTTGCCTTGCCACGCGAAGAGGAGCGTGTGCAAGTGTATGAGCTTAAAAGGGAGGGAGGAGGTGCCTTAAAATACAACAGCACGGCCTGCAACGCCAAGCTCAAATGCAACTGGATGGCCTTTTGTAATGTATATTAACTTGTGCCGTTCGTTCACCTGACAGAGTATTGTTCTGCCCGACCCCCCAGTCTCCCCCCTCCCTCTCTCCAGCCTCTCTTCCTGCCAGCAGGTTGAGTGTATTGTGTGCAGAGAGACACTCAGTGCTGGTCCGTTGTCTGTCAGGGTGGGGAGGGGTAACGGGGGTAGAGAGACAGGGGTTGAGACGCCGACCCCGGCGAGGGGGGGGGTGACCTGAGCAGATGGCGGGGCAGGCCGTCCACTCAGCCAGAATTAATAACGTGTGCCATGTCACATTGTCTGAGAAAACTCTCCCCCACAGCCCCACCTCTGATCCTGTACTCTCTCTCTTCCATTTTATCTCTCTCTCTCTCTCCATTTTAGTTCAGTTTGGTGCATTATTAATTTGATCAGACCCGTGTATTTGTATTGCAAAAGCACTGGAAATAATTTATAAAGGTAAAACAACAATAAATAATAAAACTATATTTTTATTATTTTTAAATAATACAAAACGGTAAATAAAGTGATTATAAAATAAAAATAACCAAAAAAAACAATAGTGTAAAACAAAACTCACCCAAAACTTAATATAGAGACTTTGCTCAACAGTTTTTGTGCAAAATATTGTCTGTGTTTGTGTCATGTCCATCGCAGGTCATTTGGTCTGAAAACGCAACCAAAGTGTTTTACATTTTCTTCCACTTTTATTTGTTGCATAGACTGAAAGCTGTAATAAACATGTTTAAAAACGTTGTTGCTGTCTGAGAGAGATGTCACACTCAGAGAATGACAGGCTGTGTTGTCTCAACAAGTTTTCACAACATCGGGCGAGAATTAAATAGCTCAGCACAGCACAATAAAATGCACAGCGTTCACTGGAAAATCATAATCTGACAAAAATAAAAATGTTTCCCTCTTCTTTCATTTGTGTTGGCTGTTCCTCTTTGCTTTCTGTTGGTCTCTTTCTCCATCTCTCAGATGTGTTATGTCCACTGGAGACATTTCCGGGGCCTCCATGAGGATCAGCAAAGCTGCAGACAGAAAACTCATAGACTGGGTCAGTGATTATAATCACCACGACTCTTCCTGTCCAACTGCAGGGTCAGGGTCTTCACAGTATGAGCTGTGTGTGTGTGTGTGTGTGTGTGGAAGAAAAACAGAGTTATATCCAGCTACCAGGGAACATTTTCATAACATTGACTAATGTTCTCTCAAAGTTCTCTCAAAGTTGTCTCAACATTATCAAAAATGTTTTAGCAGTAACATTAGTAAAATGTTTTCTAACATTATAAATATTATTAGTGGAGTTTTAAAAATGACACAGAATTTATAAAATACGTTAAGCAATAACGTTAACACAGTGTCTAAACTGGATGTTTCATTCAAACAGAACATTCAAAATAGGCTTACATGTTTAACGTTTTCGTTACTTAATGGAAACTTAGGGAAATGTTCTTACGACCTAAAATTGTTAGCTGGGTATGCGTGCAGATGTGAATTCTAATTGTGTGCGTGCGTGGAAGGCAAGTGAATTATGATAAAAGGATGTAGAGAATTGAATGTGCGTCTGGCTAGAAATGAGATGTCAGTTTTGTGTGTGTTTCAGGGAGAGAGATCTGGGTCAAGGTTTTGACAACTTCTCTTGGCTGTCTCGACTCGTTCTCCACCTCCTACATGAGGAAATTCTTCTGCTGTCAACGATTTCACGCTGCATTTGCAAAGTCTCTTCTTCCCCAAAACAATAAAGACTGACGGCAAATGAAGAGAAACGCTGCCATAAATCTGTAACTGTATAGCGATACAATCTGTAAACTTTTATGTGCACTGGTCGAAATCATTTTTAGCGGCAAATGCATGTAATCTTTTTATGAGGAACGATGTAAAGTAACATGAGAACATGAGAAAAGAGGAGATCAGGTGTAACAGCACCTGTCAACATCAAATCAAAAAGACACAACGCTACAAGCATCTTTCACTGTCACTTTTAAAAATGAGGCCAAACGTACAGTAATATAATAGGGGAGACTTGCAAATGTACGTTTGTAATGTAACATTACAGACTAAACTAAGACTTACAGAACAAGCTTAGTGTTATAAATAAAAGATTTTGACCCACGTATGAATTTGAGAGGGGAGGTTCTTCACACAGAGCTTCTAAAGCATCTTTTCCGTGTCATTAAAGCCGCTGTCTGTAACTTTTGCCTCTCTGCCGCCATCTCTGTTTGAAACATAAAATTGCAGGTTATTTTATGTTCTTTTCTTTATATTTGTTGAAGTCAAATGAAACCAAACTGACATTTCCCAGGAAATCAGACCCGACAGCTCAAATTATAAATTATTATTTTAAAGTTACCATTGCGAATTAAGTTACGGTAAGGAGACGGATTCGAACACTGATGTGTTACATGCTTTCTCAAAAACGGATTTTTGTTCCTTTAACAAAAAAGTTGCAGATCGCAGCTTTAATGCTGGATTTGATCTCCATGTAGACTATGTGATTAGTCTGATATGAATCAGTGTTGCCTAGTTAAACAGATGACAGGATAAAAGTCCTGTGTGAGCCTGTTTCAATTACTGGAACTGATCAAACGTGATGGAACTATGCTCACATTGAATGATACATATCACAGCGTTGCATCTGTGCAAAGCAGAGGAAGACTCCGAATTCTGTGCAGGCCTTAACAAGACGCAGATCCTGCGTCTCTAAGATGCAAAAACAGCACAGTATTACATTTCTCATCTAACTGTAACGCTGCCAGCACACAAACACATCGGAGCTGCGTTGACCACAATGCTACAAATTTAAACATTGATGTTCTAACTGCATCGCGTATGACAAACAAAATTACACTCACGTCGTAATTTATGGCTTTCAGTAATAAACAATTGCGATTAGATGCATTTACGTGTTTGACTGTCAAGATTGTTATTCTGAACATAAGCTTGTATTTTTTAGAGCTTGATGTTAGCCAGGGTAAACATCAGTGTACAAGCCATTGCATGTTCCAGTTCAATTCCCTCCCGATACTTGGAGCTAATCTTAAAGTTAGCTAGAATCCAGCAGCAATTATAGGAAAAACTGCTGTTGGGCAATATGAGTGTTTTTAGTCATTCTAATGACTTTCCTGTAGGTTATATTCTATACCTGAACTTCATTGGTCCTTGAAAGAGATATAATTGTAGAAATTAAATAAAAAAGCTGACATTTGGAAAGGCAGAGGAGAGCTGGGATTTCCTTGTTCAGATTGTCCATAACAAAGTGTGTAATATAGTGGCAAGATTTAAAAAGATGTTTATGAATGAAGTCATGCCCATAAAAGCCAGTTTTCCAAAATGGAACGTTTTACGGATCATTTGAAGTTAGGGACACGAGCGGAAAGTATTAATCCACCACAGAAACAAGAACTAATCCAAGTTCTTTATATATTAAATCTAAAATGACATGACATTTTTTTCAGGGTAAACAATCTATAACACAAAGTGGCAACACTGGCTAACCATGTTCAGCTATAAGATGAACCCAGCTAACAAATTTAGGTTGTAAGACTGGTTTCCTAACATTTCCATTAGGTAACACAAATGTTAAAATGTTATTTGGAAACGTTCAATACGTCCAGTTCTTTAGGAATAACATTATTGATTGGTTATAGGAACGTAATTTAAATATTTTCTAATTCTGTAACGTTTTTAAAATGTTCCACTAACTACTTAGGAATAACATTTTTGATTTATATAATATAGAATGTTAAAAACGTTCTACTAACATTACTGTAAGAGCGGTTTAATATCTTTCAGATATTCAAACTTTTAGAGAATGTTGTTCTGAGAACATTCCCTGTTAGCTAGGGAAACCCTACTTTGCCATAGTGTGTACTAGTAAAGAGACTAGTACAGTTCTTTTGTTTAGCGCAATCACGTGTGCTTGTTGACCCCTTTTTTGATCATATAATCTAACCTTTCTCTTAGGTTGCACATTGGCTTGGCTTATCTTCTCTTCGAGGAGTATCTGATGCTTGATCTCCCAGCACAATCACTGGTTTGTGCATCAGTCCTGGGAGCCCAGGGCCAAATCTAAATTGAGATACTGCATTCAATGATCTGCTTTTGGGTAGTATGAACTATTTTCCTCACAAAAAGCTGGAGACTACAGTCTCCAAAGTAATTGCTATAAAATGTACTTGCTTCACATAACTCTCTGGAACCAAACGCGGAAAACCAGACCTAAAGCATTTGTAGTAAGAGGATTTAATACTTGTCACTTTATTAATTTTTGAAACACTGAGCATCCATAAAATAGGATAATCATTTCTGTGTGTGTGAAGTTCTCTCTAGATTCAGTCATTTTACATGATGTACTCTCACTGAAAGCAGCAAATTCAAATTCATTCAAATGTACATGTATGGATGTGCACTCAGGAACAGTATTGATAACTCACAGTCTTAAACTTAACTTTTCATTTGAAACTCACTAAACTGTTTTAAAGCTGTTCTGACACACAACAATGAATTTTCCATCCAGCACTCAGATTAGTAAGAGAGAAATCGTGATTTAGGCCATGGTTGTCTGTGAAGTTAAGTGACGCCTGAGTCTTTTGAAGAAGACTGTGTATTCGTCAAACAGCCTATTTCTGTGAGATTTTTTTCACTTTAGTGCTTTGTGTTGTGTGTATGAGGCATATACAGTCATGCAGTCGACTGCTTGAGGACTGCAGGTCACGTCAACCCAGCAAAATGTCAGTGGTGTCTTGTAATGGCCATTGGCATTCATTATCAGATACAGAAATATTATCTGATCTTAGGGTAACCGTCACCCTTGAGACGATGATGGTTTTCACCATAGTGCATGTTTGTGTGTTTGGAGAGATGGACTCCTCAGATAGCATCACATGTCCATCTTGTATAAATAATTCAGATGATGTCCCCCAAAAATTCATATTATAGCTTTGGTATGCAAACGATATCCCTCTCCACATTAAGAATGTGATCCTTCACATTACTCACATTGGGACAGCTGAGTTGATCTCTCCTATCAAGTTTCACCCCCCTCAGGGCTTTTATTTCCAGAACGTTTCCATTAAGTAACAGAAACGTTAGAAATGTTCTAGGGACATTCATGATGTCCAGTTTTTTAAACATTGTATTAACATTATTACTTGGTTTCAAGAACGTTATTCCCACATTTTTAAATTCTGTATCGTTTTTAAAACATTCCACTTACTACTTCAGAATAACGTTTGATATATAACTTAAAGAAATGTTCTTCTATTACTGCAAAAACATTTTTGATAACTTCGAGAGAACTTTTAGAGACTGTTAGGTATGTTTTGGGAACATTCCCTGTTAGCTGGGAGGCCGTACTCCACAGACTCCACAGATCTATGGTCAAAATGAGGAAAAGTGCATCTGGTTGGGGTCTGGAGAGAGACCTGCCTTTTCAGACCAGTCTTTCTCTTGGCAAAATACACAGGCAGTCATTAACATTGGATTTACGGGCGGCACACTTGTGGTTTAGTCGTGATTGCTTGAACTGGCGCACATGCTGTCTGCTCCTTTGCGCCCTGAGATGGGTCTCTATCATTTAAAATAATCACTGGAGACCTGCAAGACAGATGACAGAAGTATATTGGAGAGGGAGAGCACAGAGAGAGAGAAAGAGAGAGAGCAAGAGAGAGGGAAAAATATGTACGTGTATGTGTGTGTGTGTGTGTGTGTGTATATATATATATATATATATATATAATATATACTGTATATTTAACTGAATTCACCTCTCTCCTGACCATTATTTGACAGATAATAGAAAAGCGATAGTATACTGTTACACTACACAAACATTGAAATGATGTTTTAAGAGCATTAAGAATAATAGTTGTTACTTAGGTCAAAGTTTGGCAAGCTCTCAAACACTTTTTCAACAAACTCCTAGGCATACTGGACAATCCGTGGTGTGTACAGGAAGAGAAATGAACTATGGAGATTCCTAAAGGAAACATTAAATCATATTTGTGTGTATCCATAAAATATGTTATTAGTTTTATAACACTTTGGGGTCAAAGTTTAAAACCAATAGTTAAACTTGGAAACACTCCCTCCCTGTCATAATTTTACATATCTCGGGGCTTTTGTTACAGCGGTTGTGATTTCTTTGGGAGGCCCTCAGACACTTATGTAGTCATTTACTGGTTTCATCTGTAAAAGATTTCGGAAACTTTACGGTTTTTGTAAAACTCTAAGAGTAACTGGAGGTTACTTTCTCAGGTCGTAAAAAAGACGAGGAGAGGAATGGAAAAATGGCTTTGGTGCATGAGACTTCCTCCTGAATCCTTTGACTGAAGGCACTGAGCCAGGTTGTGTGAAGTTTGTTTTTCATCTCTTTGCCTCCCTCCTTTTCCTCAAGATTCGCTCTTTCTCTCTATTAATCTTTTATTCGTACATCACTCTCTTCCCAGACACACTGAAGCGCAAATAAAAATCAGTATCGCAGCTGAAGGTTAGGAGAACCTGTGAAGGGATTGGGACCGAGATTCCATCCAGCTAATGAGGAATGTTCTCAGAACATTAACGTTCCGGCCATTTTAATAGCTAACGTTATGTAAAAGTTCTCTCAGTTCAGCCCACAGTCAAATAGCACCAAGAGGATCAGCAGTGAAGTGGTATAAAAATGAAGAGGATTTTAGCCTTTTACAAACGCATATTAAATAAAGGTTATGGGCTGTTTAAAATTTGTATTTTAATACAGCAAACACAACTGGCCTGTAAATGCTTATTTAGACCCTATATCGAGATATTTAATTCCTGTTTGAATACATTTGATGTAAATGGTACATTTGTGCACGCCATTGTTTATAGTAATTTCAGTGCTTTGATAACAGGCTCCATAACTACATGTCTTATAAACAAAGCTTATCGGAGCGGAGCCTGGGAAATCTCGAGCTTCCACGACAAAAACAGAAAAATTCTCGCCAAATCCGCCCGAAGAGGTAATTTATGAGCGGGTGAAACACGTGGGAGCTGCGCTTCAGCACTGTACACCATCCGTCCGCGGCGCTTCACACTAATCTCGCGATGACACGAGCCTCGCTCGCTCAGCTGTACGGTGAGAGTTTTCCACCTCTCGCGAGATCCGCAGAGTTTCCCACGCCTGTTGTTGTGGTGTCTGCCCTTTTCTTTCACATCACCCTGCCCCCCTTCCTCTGGTTCTCGTCACCCGCCTCCTTTCTCTCTCTTCCTCGCTCATTCAATCTCCAGTCTGCTTCTGTTGTCTCGGCGGCTGGTAGGCTCCGGGAGAGAGGATCTCGCGAGACTTGGAGTTTTGGTGAGAGTTTGTGGAAGATGGCGCCTGTTGTGACAGGGTAAGTCTGAGATTCTGGACCGCCGCTGCTGCTTCTGGAGTTCAGCCGCTTTTATTCACTTTCACGTTCATTCGTGGCTCACCTGCGATTTTACTTTACATTATAGATGTCGGCCGACTCTATACCGCAAACTCCAGTGCTCGATCACTTTAGAAGAGCGCGCAGATTGTGTGTTTTATTACATTTTGAGTGCTCTCATGTAGCGTGCGTGTGTTGTTACATTGAGTCCGTCTCGGTGCGCCTGCACGGGGAGTCGAGGGCCAGTGCCAGACCGTTTTGTGCAGTCTTGCGAACATCCCAAAACATAATAACACGTTTTTAAACGCCAAATAAATTTCTGCCAAATAATTTGCCCCATGTAAAGTGTCCCGACGCGTGTATGAAAGGCACGTTTTATGATTATAATGCACAACACAGTGGCTTTGTTTCAGGCTTGGTTTGGTATCCACCTCCCCTCAGAATGTGTGCTTTTGTCGGTGGTCAGATGAATTTGAAGGGTTGTCTGCGGGGAAATATCACGCGTTTGCTTTCGACTGGGAAGAGTTGTTTACCAAACAGAGCCGCTGGCTCTCCGCTCGCCCTCTCTGCGCAGACGAATGATTATTATTTAATGGCAAGTGCGTCTAAGGACATTGCAGCTCCCTTGGTGGAAAAAGAGCGTTTATTGCCCACGAATCGCACCCTTTATGACCGATTATCTCGCAGGGCAGTGTTTTGGTAAACAATCTACGATATGTTGAACATCTCCAGCCATAGCCCGAAGACACTGCTGTGTATAGACTAATTCAACGAGCCCGTCCTGTAATTAATTTTTTCTCGCAAGTATTACGTTTTGCACTGGCTGGTTTAATTATAATCTTAAAATAATGTTCTGTCAGATCACGATTTTATTTGAGAATAATCTTCGATTCTGTTAAACGACTCCCACTAAAGCCCGTACGAGGTACGTTTTCGATGATACACGTGGTTGATTGCTTGCAAGCGATGCTTATTAAAACGTTTGCGATTCAGACGATGCACGAGTTTTTGCTAGCTCTCGTCATCTTTGTACACAGCCAAGTAGGTGACAGACATCCCCTGGCTGGGATTTTTTTTCTTCTTCCCCTTTTTGGCGAGAGGGTGAGGGGCGGAGGTAGTGGCAGACTGTTTGTTTGGGGGCTTTCCAGTGGACCTGAACTGCGGGGAAGCCAACGACTGGTTGACTGGCCACCTGTCCAGCTGCCGTCCACTAACATGATGGTCATTAACATGTGAGAGGACGTGACCATCAGTGGCTGGATCGTTTTGGCCATGGCTGGTCTTTTACACTTGAGCGCACAGTCTTTTGTACTTACTGTTTGACCTGATAAAGCTTGGGCTTCTTATGTACAGCTGGTGGTAGCTTGTCAGTTGCAAAAAAGCCCCCCAGTTAAGAAAACCCTTAATGACTGATTATACAGTTACTAGCTGCTAGCAGTTCTCTAATTTAAGAGAACTGGCCACTTGTGGTACTAAAACAAGCATTACAAATTAAATGTGAAGTAGAGTTGTCCATTCCAAATGGCCTCGATGCACTGTAACAGAGTTTCTAAGAGTTCTTTAGGGGAAATCCACCTACAATTATATACAGCGTAAGTTAATCACCATAATTACAGCAAGAATGTGTCAGAAAAGGGGCTCTGTTGTCAGTGGGTTGGCGTCGTCGGTCATCTGAAGTTTTTGCCATCACGGTTTTATTCAGAAAAAGACTCGATTTGCCGTCTGCCTGATAAATGCAACCTTTACAAATGCTGGTGTTTGTAAAAAAAGGGTAACAGGGCAAAAGGGTAATGCAGGGTAACGCAGGCAAAAAGTAAAAACCCTTAAAAAAGTAACTCAGAATGATCCCATACTTGATAAACAGTGACTCTGTTGCATGACAGATTTATCCGTCAGGAGAACACAGAGCATTCAGGGCAGAGATTTACTTCGTACTGCAGACCCTGTTACATGGTTTTAAGATTTTCACACTATTTGCTTTCTGTGCTGTGTGTAATGGTAGCTGAGACTTCTCACAAGCCTGTATTTGTGTTTCTAAAATACAGCCTTGATTGTATTTTCCTTCATTTCTTTTCGAAGGCCAGAAGACATGCTGTGTTGCTCATTAAAACTATGAATCAATTCTTTAGTAAATCCTTCATGTATTTCTATGAAACAGAAAAATCTCTAGCGTGTGCTTGAAAAAATTCCCTGCTTCACCTTGAACGATGAAAGCGTGAATCATCGTAAGCACAACGCAGCCTCGATAGTGCACCAGGGAAGGGGCTTTTGTTTAATATGACACAGACCAATTTCTCCATGCTATTCTTTCTTGCCAAAGCATATGTGATGTAGACTTGGAGTGAAGTTTAACCGTAGCCCTATTCTGTTGTGTATAATAACACAATAAAGTGTCTGCGTGGGACAATGAGAGGTGTGTGCATGGGTAAACAGGTAGGCGTGTGTGTGTGAAAGAACTTCTCCCGAGGGCCGTCTCTCCTTTCCTAATACCTGTTATGCAGACAAGAAGCTGTGCGAGGGAGAGAGACAGTGTAAAGGTTAGGGTAGAGCAGAGGTGCGTTCGGTGACCTGTCTGAAAAGAAAACAGAGTGTGTGTAGCATAAAATAGAGTGTGCATGCTGGTCTCCTCTTGCCCCTGCTTTCTGTCTTTCTGAGCAAAGGTAAACTATTAAAGATCGGGTTATCGCTACCGAGACAGATGGCAGATGTTTTTCATACCCTCATACAGAGCTGTTTAACTCGTCACCATCTAAAACGGTTGGTTAGTTACCAATATGCGTACAAAGAAAAGAAAAAGGAAGTGCTCAGAATAGCGTAATAAAACGGCCTGTTGCATCATTTTAATGGCAGAATTCTGTTTGTGATGCAGCGGCCAGTTAAATTTTACTGTATTTGTGTATCTACATTCACGCATTTCTCGCTTTTATCCAAAGCGACTTGCAGTGAAAGCAAGGTGTGTATTTGATCATTATGTGTTTCCTGGGTACCGAACACACAACATGAAACAAGAAATGTATGAAGAAGTGTATATAAAGGAGTATATATAGAAAGATCATCAAAGTTTAATAATATTGCTCTTGGCTTTGTTAAAATGTGACCATTTGAGGTTTACAAGTCTGGTAGGACTTTCTTTAACAGCCACACAAGGTGCTCGGAGGACAAAATGACAAATTTCAAAGTAATTTAGCTCGGCTTAGGCTCTGCATGGCACCCAGCAGCATCCTGGTCGTTTGCCATGAGTTGCATTCACTGTTCAACTGTTAGGCTTATGTGCAATCTGATGATTGTGGAAAAAGATTATCTGTCGCTCTGAATTAAACTTTGGAAAGGTTTCAAACCATTGGAAACATTCTTTCTTGATCGACTGGTCAGTTGTCTAGCGATATATTATTTGTAAGGGGTTTATCGCCTTGCCAAAAGGGTCTTGATTTCATTGGTTTGCTTATGCTAGGAGATCTAGAGATGTTATTTACTTGTGTTTGGAATGTTTGAAATAGTCTTAGATTTGTCTTATGGGATCAAATTGCCATTATCATGCTGAGCGAAATAAAAAATTATACAGACAAAAATTGTGTCGGTTTTCTAAAAAACGAGATAAAAAAAAGGTCTTTCGTCGTGTTTGATTTGGCGTGGATTGCGTATGAGGTAGAGAGAGGCTGAAAGTGCAAGAGCATTTGTGGTGCCCTTTAAATCTTGAATTTCCTCATTCTTGCACTGGCCGGTCAGTTGTGATTACAGCATAGCCAAAGGAACTTTGCTTTCTTCACCGTCAGCATTTTTTTTTCAGCCAGGATGTTTCATTCAGAAAACATGGAAGTGATCTCTCTCGCCTGTTTCATATTCCATTTCTAACCAGAAACTGAATTGACAAATTCTTTGTAATCATGTTAGGCCGAACGTCTGTGTACAAAGAAGTACTCAATCAGGGTTCTAGATCAGGGACCAGAAAGGTTTATCATCACAAATGAGGTAAACTCGAATGTGTCTGTGGGCCTCAGGGGGCTAATTAGCCCCTGTATGAAATAGAAACAAAACTAACAAGACAAAAAAGAAACTCTGATTTTCAGTGACAGGAAAATGGTCCGTTCGTTGATGAATTGTTTGCTTTGGCTTAGGGAAGGACCTCGGCGCTACAGAGTGACTGATTGACAGTGTTTACTCTCTAGGGATGCCTCTGTTTTTAAGAGTGTGCCCTGTAATTGAACACAGTGACAGTGACCTGTAGTCGATGCGTTTCAGATGGTTTCAATGTGTTGTTACTGTAGCCACAGAAAAGAGACAGACGGTTGAGTCTGTTAATATTTAGCAGAGATGCGCAGATGTGTTGCCTCCAGTTTATTGGTGGAGAGTTGATTAAATATATAATGATTTAAGCTGTAAAAGGCTAATGTTGAAAACCAATGAACTAAAATGAGCGTGAACTTTCGAACTTTCATTCAGTTGATGCTGTTTTGACCCAAGGTGATGTTTCTAGAGAACTGATGACTCATCTTGCAAGTTCATCCAGACCGAGGTCAGAGTAGTGTAAGATTGGCCACGAGCATCACATATTTTATACTGTGTGTTACTTTAAACATTCAAAAACATGTCTGACAAGCTTTGTTCTGTTCCTTTTAGCTGTAATCTTGGAAAATGGGTCTCGCACAGGCAGGTTTCTGTTATTTTTGTCTGATGCAAGTGACACGAGCAGATCAAGTCAATGATATACTTCGCTAATCTGACTCTGAAAATTATGTATGGCACACGAATAATGAAAGTGTGGGACGTTTGTACCAACATGTGTTTACACGCACAAATCTGTTTCAGTAATGATGAATGGAAACAATGAAATGTTACGAGATCAATAAAAATAACTCTTGTGCTGCTCTTGCAGGGGTGTAGTTGAATTGTATTTAAAGCACAATTTTCATCAAAAGCGTTTAAAAAGCCAAAGTAAAAACAAATTAGTATTTTTTTTAAATTACACACCCATCCTATTCTATAAAGGATACAATTTTTTACATTTGATCAGCTTGTCTCTTTCTATGTCAGTTTATTGGTTTCACTATTTCTCAGGTCTTTTCTTTTGTTTGAAGTAAACAATGACCAGCATTTCTTAAGTTCATAAGGCATCTATTAGGCGTCTATCTGAGACAAGAGCTCCTCGACTCTTAGCAATCATCTGCACAGGAATGAAGAACCAGGGTCCGGATGACCTTGCATGAGTCACAAGTACTTTAGAAATGTCAACTTAGCGTGACTGTTAAAAAAAGCCAGTGAAAGTACATGGTGCATAATTTGGAAGTAGGTTCAAGAGGTCATGCTTGTTTTAGTTTGCTGCTTCCAGCCTTAAATACAATCTCTTAGTTAGAATTATGCTAGCAGCATGTCTGTCTCTCCTCATGTTTATGTAGATCAAGACCTTGATTATCCTGTCTCTTCATGTAGAGTGCAAATATAGCTAAATAATAAGTCATTTTGTAAAAAAAATAAGTGACCTATTTGTCAGATATAGTAACCCATACCCAAAATGTGACCTCTGCATTTAACCCATCACTGGTGAGGCGTGAACACACACTGCAAGTCGTGAACACGCACACACCCAAAGCAGTGGGCAGCACGTACTGTGCCCAGGGAGCAATTGGGGGTTAGGTGCCTTGCTCAAGAGCACTTCAGTTGCATCCCCCCAGTGCTGGAATCGAACCAGCAACCTTCTGATTACAAGTCCAACTCACTAACCAGTAGGCCACAACTGCCCCTTTTGTTTGTTTTGAGGGATGGATCTATATGGTGGTAGTGACTAATACAGATGTGGACTCTCCCCTTCTGTAGCTCCTCTAGTCAGATTTGGAGATGATGTAAAGTTGGGCAGTGGGTGATATGACCAAAATCTTATATCTCTGTATGAGTAATTTTATTTCACAGTATCAGTATATACAGTTATATATATGATGCAGCTATTTTCAATGCAAGAACGTTTTGTGACATAATCATGCAGTTATCGTGATTTGCTTGATAAACCACAGAATGAAATTCTTCATAAAAAGCATCTGCTAATTTGAGTATTTGTATCTTAATTTGACAATTGATGTTTGAAGTAAAAGATTATTCATCAAAAATGAAACGGAAACAGAAGTGAAGTGATTTCAGACTCAAAACAGTAATGTATTAATTATGAATCAATTATAAATGTATTATGAGTCACTTTTGAAATTTATACAGATATTTACAAGTACAGATATACACACGCATTGTGTCCACATATTAGTCGAATTATCTGTTAATGCAGATGGATGATAGCCCATTCTCTAAAGATGGACACTTTCTATCATCTGAGGACTCATACGGTCCACCCACAACTTCAATGACAAACACTGAAAGAGATGCTGAAAGAGGAACAAGGAGCGGTGCTGAATGAGTTTGCTTCCTCTGTTAATACCGCCACACATAGAGAAACCAGACAGTGAGTTAAAGCTGACATGTGTGGGCAACACAGCACCACCTTCCTGTCTATTAGACCTCGTCACCTCGTACCCAGCAGCTGAAGGTCACAAGAGGTTTTTTTTCGTCTTTTAACTCATTGTCTCTCAGTGGAAACGGCTATTGTGTTGCTCGGCTGAACCTACAAGATTCGAAATGCTTGCAGAACCGCCTGTGTGATGTCATAGGTGAATGGGGATTGGCTGTGGGGAATGGGGTGGGTTGGGTCAGTGTGCTCATACCACCCTCTTAAGTTGAACACATTAGCATTAGTCTCTTAGTGGCAACAAAGGATGTGTCTCTAATACTGCCCTGAATACTACAAAGCATACAGTTATAACTGAAATAATTCCTCTGAAGGTGCTTTTATAGGTAATGAACCGTACTGTAAAGCTGCTTTGAGCAGACTGTTTTGTATAAGGCACAATATGACTAAAGGTGACTTAAAGGTAGGGTAGGCAATTTCAGAGAGGCTAGCAAACTAGCTTTACAAGTAAAAGATCCTGCCCTCCCTTCAGAGCGCTCTCCGAAGGGCGCGTGGAGGTATGCCAATACGTAGTTTGACAGGCAAGTAGGACATTCGAAACTTAGTGATTGCTGTCAGGATGTAAAGAGACTTTCAACCAGCATAACAAAAATGTTTCCGGGGGGGGAAAAGCTGCCTTAAATTTGACTAAATCTAATAACTTCTACTTTGTACAGTAATCTCTCCAATTATCACTGGTAAAAGTGAAAAACCAGTTGAAGACATTTTAGAAACGTCCAGGGGAAACTGCTGGCCCAGTGAGTGAGTATTAGGAATGCAAAGACGAGGTTCATTCAGGTTTATTTCCTGGTTGGGGTAACCCGTGAGTTGGAAAGCGCTGAGATCCTGCATTATAAATATTCCTTGGAGGTAGACACTTAACCTCAGGTTGTTGTGGTGTTCGGATGCCTGCAATTAGTGTACGTTTTAAATTGCTTTGGCTGAAAAGCATCTGCTAAGTGATGAGTAATCTTGAAGGTCTGTGTTTTCTTTCAGCATGATGTAGTGTTTGGATTAGAACGAATCCGGCATTATATAGCAGTGCTGCCGAATAGTGATGATAAATGTGGATGTTTTTTTTAATTGAATGTGAACGCCAGCATGCAACGGTCGGTCAAAGTGCTTTCAGCGTGCGCCAAAGGTAGAAACACACTGTGACCTTAAACCGATAAGACATCAACATCGCTCTTGATGAAGCACGAAGCAAACAAAACTGTCCCTGCCTACTCTGCCAGACATTAAGGGGATGTTTTTATTTCTCTTCTGGTGTGTCTAGGATGAACTGAAAGTGTACACATGCAGAGATGAGTGTGTGTGTGTGTGTGTGTGTGTGTGTGTGTGTGCATGAGCTCGAACGATTGTTTTAGGCCAACAGCCAACTGCAAAACGGCTCTCCAGAAAGTCCCATATGGAGCATCTACGGGCTCTGCTTGATGTTGGAAGTGGTCAGAGGGAGAAAGTTTTCTTTGACTCTTTCCCTGTCATTAAAAAATCCCCATGTCAAAGAAAAAGCTGGCGTTGAGAGCTCAGCCATATGCGTCTTGCCCGAGGTGACCCAACTTAGCCCAACCTAACAAGCAAACCAGAGCTACCCACCCCTGTCCCGCTTCCAAAATGCCCCTCCCTTGTGCTACTGGCAGGGGTATGTAGGGGCAGGCATTAGGTCTCAATAGCACCCTTCTCTTAAAATAGTGTTATGCCTATGAGGTTGTCCTACATGGTGTTGGGACGTTTTTATTATGTAACATCTGGGTTTTGATGAGCGACATCAGTAAGGGGGATTTATCAAATAAATGGGGTATTCATTTAGTCAAATTCAGGATTCTTCAAAAGAGAGATGCACCAGATCACCCACACGCCCTGTCAGGTTGATATTTTGCAGTCATGGCCCTTGCCACACTACCCACTGTGATTCAGTCTTGCCCAGTCAAAATAACATTAAGCAAATGAACAAGCCCAATCAAAGAGAACCTTTGTGCATATGGAGTGCCTAAAGGAAAGCATATGGCCGCCTTTGGCTCAGTGATGGTCAGTTATTCAATTTCACCGCTGTTAACCCTTTTTCAGGTCTTTTCCTGTCATTTCCTGTCTCTCTCTTGTTCAGTCTTGGGTTTCTTCTGCTGTTCCTTCTGGTTCTTTATGTACTATCCAGATTTACTCAGAGGCTTGGCAAACATGGACGGCTGTGAGAATGTTTGTTCAGTTTGTTCAGACTCTTGTATTCCCACTAAATGTGATGCTTGGCTTCTCGGCCGATATGTGTTGGTAGAGTACGGGCGTCTCCCTTCGCTACGACGCCCCACCGTTGAAGTCGCGCAGACCATTTTTGTGTTACTTTCGAGTGTGTAAGAAGCACATACTGAATGATTTAAGGAAAGCCCTTGGCTCTCCGTTCCATGCTGTCAAAAGGTCAGCATAATTCGGTAATTTGAGGTAACCGCTAACTTGACTCAGATGGCTTTCGCTAGTTAATATCTTTCAGCTTTAGCGTTACGACTTGTATTTTGGTAGAAAGGAAATCAAAGCCTCAATTGAGCGTTAACTAACTGCTCGCTCACGGCTAACTCCGTTAACAGTACATTAATTCCGAATGAACTCATGTTTGGTGACACTATAAAAGGTAAGTTAATCCATATGTTCAAACTGGCTTGAAGTTGGTCTTCGTAGAGGAAGGGCCCTTAGTGGAAGCAGCTTACAGACACTGAACGGAGATGATTCAGAACATGCTGTGCAGATCCGGGCTAATGGTTTGCTTTGGGCTGTGGTACACCACTGGCATTATGCTTCAGTAATATTTATTTCAGTGCTCGGCATTAAATTATAGTGGCGTACATGTTCAATTGGAAATGAATAAAAATGAGATGGGATTGTATGTACACTTTTAATGTATTGCCAGGTGTTTGAAGTTATTTACATGTTATAGTAGAGCAACTTAAAAAAAACATCGGTTGTCAAATCAAGCCAATGGGTTTCTCAGCACATGAGGTCGATGGCCGGGCTGTGGTGTGACTGTTGTTGCCGTGACTTCAGGAAGATGGTATTTCTCAATAAGCCAGCGCTGTAAATGTAGTCGCCAGGTTCAAATCTCCGAAATCTATCTGTCTGCCTCCCAGGCATCTTGTGATAGACAGGACACACACATAGACCTACACACCCACATAAAGAGTAAATTAAATATGAAAGGTGAATCATCATTGTGGTTGCTGTTTAGGTTGTTACAGAGAGACATTAATTGTGTTAAAGGGATAGTTCACCCAAAAATGAAAATTCTTCTGTCATTTATTCATTCTCAAGTCATTCCAAAACAGTATGTTTTTTTTGTTTCTGAGGAACACAAAAGAAGATATTTTGAAGTACGTTGGTAACCAAACAACAGTGGTACCCATTGACTACCGCTGTATGGACACAAAACAACAAAGACCTCTCTTCAGAATATCTTCTTTTGTGTTTCACAGAAGGAAAAAGTCATACGTGAGGAACATTTTTGGGATGAAATATCCCTTTATAGGTGAAGTTTGCACTTTTTGACTTTGTTGAAAACATCCCAGCTGTTACCGGTTGTATGTAACCAGTTAATTGGTTTAGCCCCTGAATTGCTTAATTAATATGCCATTTTAATCATTGGTTTATTTGTTTGAGAAGTCCAATATGTCAGCTTCTGGCTTAACCAGTGGTGGTGAGTTTGGGGTGGTATGTTTGGAAACAGTCATTATTGTCATTATCATTTTGCAGTTTTGTTTATGTCTTCAGTTAACATTTAAAGTATAAGTTCAACTAAAATGTATAATTCTCTCCTGATGTACTCTCTGTAAATGACTGTACAGTCATTTCAGTGGTGATGTGTTGACTGCTTGTTTTCCTCTTGTGTGATGTTTTGTAATTATTATCAGTGAAATTGCCCAGTCGCATATTGTGCGCCCTAAAAATAAGACAACACCGCACACATCCGAATGCACGTCTTGTGACTTGAAAAAATCATCAGAACTCATGTCTATTCTTGAGCGTTGCATGTCCTCAAAGCGAATACAGCAGTGGCAACAGTGGATCGCTCAGTTAGAGAACGCCGGAGGCACTGAAATGCTATCTGTGCTTTTAATCCTCGCCAGTCTGCATTTGATGATGTCATTGCCTGCAGCCCTGAAGCGACCCATACTGATGTGCAGTTGGTGGTTGATACGGAAGGGCGATGAGCGTGAGATACTGAGACACTTTCTCTTATCACAGTCATATGCTGTAACCTTTCTCTTCCGGATGTTTACTTCAAATTCTGTTTTTTTGTTTAATTTGTTTTGGTCTTTTGCTGTTTTTGTACAAAATTGATCTTTGCCTTTTGGGGATACTGCCTGCAGATGTGAGCTAGTTTGGGTTGAAGGAATAGTTCACCTAAAAATGAAATGTTTTTCATAATTTACTTGCCTCCTTGCCATCCTAGGTGTATATGACCTGGTTTCGTCAGCCAAACACAATCAGTGTTATGCAAAATAATGTCCTGCCTCTTCCCAGCTTTAAAATGGCAGTGAATGGTGCCCGAGATTTTGAAGCCCCAAAAAGCGCTCAACCTGGTGATAGCAACAACATGACGGGAGTCTGTTGCTTTACTGTGTTGATGGGAGACACATAAAACAAGATGTCTGAATGTTGAGTGCACAAAGTCAGTGAAAGAATGTTTGTGAATGTGTAAATAAATTAATTGTAAGTGTTGACTTTCAGAATTGTTTGAAATTAACAAGCGTGTGTTTTCCAAGGATAACAATCTATGTAGTGTGTTGTTAGTCTGAGGCAGTGTTTGTGTTTTATATGCTCCACTGTCTGTAGATTTCATTTGCTCGGGGGCTCTCAGTTCCCGTTTTTGTCAGTGTGGCGTGTGGTTTGTCAGAGAGAAGGGGAAAAATAATCAGCTGTCATTCATACCGTCATGGAGCCGCCTGGGGAAGTCCACCAAACCGTCTGATAAAGAGACCTTCCAAGTATAATCGTCATTGGACAGCGTTTTGGTATTCCACATCTTTTCAAGACGTACGACAGACTTAAGAAACAGCGTGAGACGTGTGAGGAACAGTTTAACATTTAGGCTGTTATTTACTGGTAATGTCATCAGAATGTAGAGTCTGTCTGTCTATGACTATGAACTAAGATCCTTTCTTGTA
>JAZGTJ010006793.1:0-24152 GCA_036877575.1 Botia almorhae | reverse complement strand
TCCTTTCCGCGGCTTTCGGCCACTCGCTGCTCTCTGTCGGCACGGGGGACACGCAACGTACCTCCGGATGGTGGCACTTTCAGTCTTCGCTCTCGGAACCAACTTCCTCACCTTCCTCTCCATCTGACTCTCAATCTTTCACCTCCTCTGGGCGGAAGGCGGCGGCGTTTTGACGCCGCAGGGTGACGCGTCGCAGCTGTGCCCGGTCCGCCCGTGATAAGCTCGGGCAGGTGCGGCGCATCCGTTGCCAGGGCGACGCTGATTGCCCTGGTGCGCCTCGTCACATCCCCCCCCCTAAGCGCCGGCCTGGTCCCAGGGGTGACAGTGGATAGCGGGGGAGTAACGAGGGGAGGGCAGGGAGAGTGTGGGGCGCCCTCCGGCGCACGTCGCTCCTGGTCCACTCTCCGAGGGAACGGCTGCGTCCTTTCCCCGGACTCGTGGTGTTGTCCGGCGTCCACCAGCTCAACCGCCTCCCCACGGTCGCGGGCCGAAGCGGGGTCCTTCATCCTGTCCGCCCGGCGGGGGGACCGCGGCAGGGTTGGGGGAGGCAATCGCTGACCACCCGTTCTGCGACTCTTTCGAGCAGCCCGTGGTGCGCGATGCGGGTCAGGTCGGGTGGCGGCACGTCGTGGTCCGCGTGGACGCGCATGGTCGCGAGTCCTTCCTCCGTCAGGCTCTGACGGGTGGTCAGGTGCTCGACCAGTGCCTGCTGGCGGACGCCCACCTCCGTCAGGTGTCGGAGCAGCTCTTCCGTCTTTCCGGGGTGGGAAAGGCCCGCCGTTCTCCTCTGGAAAAAAAACAACAAAAACGTTTAGTGGGGTGCCGCCTACCGTTGTCGGTGACTCTTCTTATGCCCGCATTCTCCACCAGTTGTCACAGGTGAAGAATCACACGACAAGGCAGGCGGTGTGAAAATACCCCGGAGGGTGGATTTATTAACAAATAATAAAGGGGTGAAGTGCGTGGGGGAAGCAGCCGGGCTGGCTGCTGGTGCAGGTGCAGCTGGTGTGGTTCGTGCTCGGGGTTGCATCCCTCCTGGCGGCGGGAGTGTGCGGTGGCTCGTGCTCCTTTCCGTGGCTTTCGGCCACTCGCTTCTCTCTGTCGGCGCGGGGACACGCAACGTACTTCCGGCTGGCGGCACTTTCAGTCTTCGCTCTCGGAACCAACTTCCTCTCCATCCGACTCTCAATCTTCCACCTCCTCTGGGCGGAAGGCCGCCGCGGGGTGACGCGTCGCAGCTGTGCCCGGTCCGCCTGTGATGAGCTCGGGCAGGTGCGGCGTGTCCGTTGCCAGGGCGACGCTGATTGCCCTGGTGCGCCTCGTCACAATACATAAAGTGCACAAGTGCAAAAACATGTGCAGACAGCACAAGACAGTGGTAAACAAATGTAAACATAAGTGTTGACAGTGTAGAAACAGAGGTAGCATACTTAGTGCAAAAAAGAACTGTAGGGGGTGGGGAATGCCCAGTTGTGTGTGTGTGTGTGTGTGTGTGTGATCTTTCATTCCAGTTTTACTGACTATTGAGGAGCCTGATGGCATGGGGAAAAAAGCTATTGCGTCGTGTGTCTTTGCTGGTCTCTAAATGGTTTTGGATTTTCTGAGCGTGCGTACGCTTTGCCTTTTGCGCTTGGCCCTCGCTGTTCTTAGGGCCGCTCTGTCACCTGCTCTGAAGGCGGAGTCTTGGGTCCTCAGTAGCGCACGTACATCTGCAGTCATCCATGGTTTCTGTTTGGTGATTTTCTTGGAGACGGTGACGAAACAGTCCTGAAGAGCAGAGATGGCTACTGCTGGCCAGGTTTTCACCTGCTTCAGAACCGGTTTCGAGCGTCTGACTAGCGGTCTGTATGCTGGGATTAGCATAACAGAGATGTGGTCTGAATAGCCGAGGTGGGGGTGGGGCTCCGCACGGTACGCGCCAGGGATGTTTGTGTAAACAAGGTCCAGCACGTTCTTCCCTCTCGTTGCAAAGTCTACATATTGATGGAATTTAGGAAGCACTGACTTAAGATTTGCATTATTGAAATCTCTGGCAACAATAAACAGTCCGTCGGGGTTTGAGTTCTGCAGCTCACTAATAACCCCATACAGTTCACAGAGCGCATCTTTTACATTTGCGCTGGGGGGAATGTATACACCGATTATGAGAACAGTGGTAAATTCCTGTGGTAAATAAAAAAGTCTGCATCTAACAGTCACAAACTCCACCAGCGATGTGCAGTAACTAGAAACTAGCACTGAGTTCTTGCACCATTCCGTGTTGATGTAAACACACAATCCACCGCCGCGAGCCTTACTGCACAGAGCTGTGTTTCTGTTGGCACGGAGCAAAGCTAGCCCGTCTAGCTGAATGGTGGCGTCCGGAACTCTGATGCTGAGCCATGTCTCTGTGAAAACAAAGATGCAGCAGTCTTGGGGTGGAGGCCTGGTCCCCGCAGCAAGGCGAGATCGCGTAGGTTCTCCAGCAGATCATCATGCAGAGTGGCTGTAGTGTATTTTCTGCATTTTGTGAGTAACTGGCAGTTGTACACACGAACACCGGTAGAATTGATGTTCATGCACTGTTGGAGGTTGGTCAAAACAAACAAAAAAGCACCATTTTGTATCCGGAGCCGTCTTGGATTGGAATGTATTTCCATTCTTTTAAGTATTCATACACTTAATTTGAAGTGTTGACACGTATTGGCTTCATTAAAACCTTTATACGATTACAGTTTATTGACACCAAGCACATTTCAGCTGTTTGAAATTTTGTGTGTTTTTAGATTTCACAGATCAGTTCTGAAGTTTTATCAACGTTTAATTTATTTTAGACTGTGGACATTCATAAGGAAAAAGTTGCCAGGCGAGAAATTGGGATTCTTACCACCAACAAAAACACATCTCGGACCCACAAGATCATCGCCCCTGGCAACATGGAGCGGCCCGTCCGTTACATCAGGAAGCCCATCGACTACACCCTGCTGGATGATGTGGGTCATGGTGTTAAAGTAAGTCTGACGTTTTGCGGTAAGTCTTGTTAACTAGTTCTACAGCCTTAAGTATTAAATGTCCTCCATTTTTTGGTTTTAGCTTTATATACTATCACAATTTCAGTCAAACAAACTTAAAAAGATAAGTTTCAGAACAGTACTATTTCCATGCTTCTTATTGGTTAATTTGTTAAGTTGTCAGATAGAGACACTGATTCTGATTTAGATCTGACAGGTACGATCATGGAGACTTGTGTATAGTTGTTTTACAGATGTGCTCTTGTGAGCTTGTACCTTATTCAATTTTATGAATTCTAGTTCTAGTCCTAGTGAATACAATGTAAAATTCAGCTGTAAAGCTTTTCCAGGGAAAACATGTTAAGTTTGATGGCTGATCCTGGTTGAGGTTAAACTTATATTCTGTTGCAGTATAATTATTAGTCTAATATTCAGATATCAAATTCTGACACTCATGTCTGATTCCCTGATGCCCTTGTTTTCGGTGCTCATCACATAACTGTTGTGTATGATCAATATTCATTCAGTGTTTCTTTGATGAAATACATTAAAATAATGCTGAATTCACATCCGACTGGTTTAGATAACTATTCAAAAGAGCAAATAAATAGACATAAAAGCTAATTGATCCATCATGGTACATAGCAGGATTATGCATGTTATGTGTATATGTGTGTGTGTGTGTGTGTACTGTGTGTGGATTAAATTATTCATATCCATCAATGTCATGTGTCAACTGTCATTATTCACTAGTCTTTCCATGTATCAGTCTTAAGTGGGTCTTAAGGTCATGTGCCAACAGCACACCCCAAAACATGTTTTAAATGCTCCATTAAGTCGAGGCTGATGGGCACTGGCCTTTATCTCCTTGGTTGAGTAAACACACTGCGGGGCGCCCTTATACTGACTCTGTAATCAGGACACAAATATTGCTCTCACAGCATCAGTCACTCCTGACTGGCATGCCTAGAGAAAGATATGGTGAAACCAGGCGTCAATACAGCTTCAATGGACAGGCGTCAATGGACCTTTTGTTTTTATAGACCAATGTTTACACCATCTCCACCATATGTATTTTTGGTTACATATTTGGTAATTGGTTGGTAATATTTTGTTTAGTAGAATTGAAACAAGGTTGGCATAATTCTTACCATGAGTCAAATTTATAAAACTTTGCTTACTGTACAGGTTGTGATTGTAATTTAAATATGTTGACATAATAGTAAAATAGACATAATAGTAAAAATTACTTTTAAATTTGAAATTTCATTGAAATGTGATAGATATATTAAGATCTTTGATTACCATGTTAATGTACCAGGGTATGTACATGGTTCTACAATATATTTCGAATAATACAGTGGTATTAGCATAGATCAATCCCACAAAAACCTATTACACTCTACATGTACTGTATAAAGAAAACTGTAAACGTGATTACCAACAAGGTAATCCAAAATAAACATAAGCTAACCTTTCAAAATGACTTGTTGGTGTAGAGTTTAGAATATGATCTAGAATATATTCTATTATACTTAATTTTCTATTAATACATCATGTGAGTTGTTTACCAACATAGTATTATACCAGTAAACAGCTTACATGTTGTATTAACAAAACATTTAAGGATAATTATGTACGCTGTACTCTGTATTAACTGTACTAAAAAGGACTGTATTTATAACTGCTGTCTGGAGTGAATAAGTCTGATTAGATGATAATTCTGACTGACATTTATGTGAATATCATTCAGTGTGTTTGTAGCTTTGAATTTTTAGCTCGCATCTCTTGAAGCTTGTCAATAAAATCAGATGTGTGTGTTCTTTATTTAGTGGTGTGTTGTTTTACTTCTCTCTCACTTTTACATTAAGCTAAAGTAAATAAATAACATGATTTATCTCTTCTCTCTCTTAATGCTTTCACTTAGTGGCTTAAAGCAAAGGTAAGTGCAAATTTACATGATCCACAATGCTTTGCGTCTGAGGTGTCAACGTCATCTTTGCCCTCATCTATTTTTCCCTCCCTATGTACTGCATGATTTGTACTTCATGCTGCATTTTCATAATTTAAATTAATGTGAGTACAAGAATTTTGGTAGCTGATGTTTTGCATTCATTTGGGCTCCTGCTGGTACCATTATATTAAGTGTTCAATAAACTTAAGTCGCTATCCTCATATGACCACATTATGTGAATCATGTTTGACTCTTTTGTCATTTTGAAAGTGTTAACATCAGGTCTGTTTGTCTATACAGTGCAGTCAATATCCACTACATTGGTTGCCATATTATATTAGTTGCTATTCATGCATATACTGTGTTTGAAACCCCTTACTTACTCGTTCACTAATTCACAATTCAGTACATTGTAAATGCTACATTGTTCATGTGAGATAAAAGTGTAAGTTCTGGCAAGTCATGCAAATGTCTTGCCATAAATAACAAACCACTTCTGATCTGACCATTCAGACTGTAAATTTCCAAAAATCTTGGCATTTTATTTTATTTGAGACCTATGAATATGATTTAAATTGAGTTTTTAAAAATTGGATTTCATTTTTATCTCAACAGATTAAAGATAATTATAATAGCAAAAATATCAGCATTGGAATAAACAAGTATTATCATTACTGCAAGTATTAATGTTAATGTACCTGTCTGATGTGTTTCAGCAAGGGAATAACCAACCAGCTCGCGGAAGTGGAGGAACATTATCCAGGACCAACCCACCTACACAGAAGCCCCCCAGCCCCCCCATGGCAGGAAGGGGTACTCTGGGGTATGATGCCACAATGTACTTCTCTTTTTCCTCATTCTTCTTTCATGCCTTTGTTGTCTTTTGTATATTGTATTTCTTGCATATGTTGTCATGTGTCACAGTTTTCTGTCATTTGTAAAAATTATACAGTATTAATTTACTTGTTTGTGCCTCTTAGACGAAACACTCCATATAAAACCCTTGAGCCAGTCAAACCTCCAGTGGTGCCTAATGACTACATGACCAGCCCGGCTCGTCTGGCCAGTCAGAACAGCCCTGGACGCACAGCTTCACTCAACCAGAGACCCAGAACACACAGGTATCCCATATAATTAAAAAAAACATTTTAGGCTCTCCCTCAACATTCAGTAAATGTTGTGTGCTGGGTATGTTGATGCTTTATCCTTTATTTTAAATCTGGTTCTGATTGTTAAATTTTTAGCACCCAGTGAGGGAGTATGTGCGTCATGATAATGGAACTTACAACAGTGATGACCTCAGACAAAGCAGTTTTGGGCTCACATAGGCTCACAAACTAAGGGTTCAACCAAGATGTTAAAATATTCTTTTAATTTAGAACACGGAAAGTAAAACTTTGTAAATTCATGCTGTGATGACTAAATGAAGTTTGTATTTTCATTTATAAAGATTCAAGTAAAGAATGCACAATACAATGTACAATCTACATAATACAATAATTTAGTGATCCAGAACCCCTTGTCTTTGTTCACATACTTAGCTGACAGCTGTCATTGCTCTTCCAGTGGGAATAACAGAATTGTTGCTTAACCTTTAATTTGTCTTTACACTTAATGTCCACTTTCAAGTTACAAAAGGTCTCCACAGTATAATAAAAAAACATTTTTTTAATATATGACAGAGCTGCCATTAAACTGTGAATCTGATCGTCTGTCTCTGTCTCAGTGGCAGCAGTGGGGGCAGTGGAGGTCGTGAGAACAGTAGTAATAGTATGGGAATCCCTCTGGCTGTGCCAACACCCTCTCCTCCCAGTCTGGCACCAGGTGAGAGTTCATATTTTGTCACAGTGGTCATGATAATTTTGCCTGCGTTATATCTTTCTTAGATGTAACTTAGATGTAACTTTCTTAGATATCTTTTTTTAGATTTTATATCTTTCTTAGATGCTGTACCTTTTAATAATTCTTGTTTCCTGAGAAGGGAACAAAATGCTGCATCTTATAATGACAATTTGGGGAACACCATCAGCATAATAGTGTCTAAAGCACATGTAAAACCATATATTGTCTGCTTTACAACGAATTTGACTTATCCAATCTTTCATAAGCCAACATACTGTTGTTTAATTTAAACTTATTAGTAGTGCTCTCTTCTTACCTAATCTTCTTTTTCTGGACAAAACATTGGTACGTAACTCGTCCCACATCATTTGTTGTAGACCCATGAATGAGGAGTTATTGAGAAGAGGTGTGCTATGACTTCTATAAGCAATCAGGTGTACAATGTTTGCCAGTTTGTAAAAAAATAGGCAAACAAATCGATAGACAACATTGGTTTGAATTTTGTGATGTCATAGTTCTGCACCAGAATGTCATAGAGACTTGACTTAAATTGAAAAAGGTGTGAGGCATTATAACATCATAGAGACACATGGGTGAACTCTTTTGACTTAAACTGGCAAAAAGTCTTTAATTATAACCATGGATACTGTCCAGCATGCCCTGACAGCCATTTAGAACACCCTGGCAACCAGCATGAATAAGCCATAGCATCGTTAAAATGTTCTGGCCTAAGTTTTGCCACAGCAAGCCGCTATCTTGTGTTTATTATTCTTTTGAGAGAAAATGTTTTGACTCTGGCTCTGAAGCTTTGAAGCTACAGCCACCAAACTTTTCACAGATCTTTAGACTGGTCAGAGGAAGTGTGCTGTATCTTGTCTAAGGGATTAGACTTACAGTTTTCCTAAAACAGGTGTTTGAAATGTCCAAATAAACTTACAATAGTGGAATGTTCAGATGGAAGAGGCTGATGTTTGTGATCAAATAACTTAAAACTTAAAGGCTAGGCCCTCTCAAGCCAACAAAGTTTGTTTACAAACTTTACTCCAATAGTTGTAATGTGCTGTGTTACAGTCTAGTTATTTTATAACTCAAGTGTTATATAATGTGAAGCAGCTGTTTTTCCACTGATTTCAGTAATTTCCACTGATATAATTACATTTCATATTTCAAAGACATTTATTTAATATTTAATATAACATTTTGAATAAACATGCATTCCCCCATTTATACTACAGTAGTTCCTCCAGGTCCAGGTTTGGGGCCAATCCCAATGTCTCAGTTTGGGACAATCTCTCGGCAGATCTCCCGACACAATTCCTCCACCACTTCTTCTTCCGCTTCTATGGTGTCAGCCACTGGCACCTACCGACGTGCTCCTGCAAGTGCATCACATTTCTCCGTGCCTCAGTCCCACCTGAACGGGGGTCCTACATACACCCAAAACACAAGTGAGTCTAGATTTATAAAAAAAAGAACATGTCTATAATTATTGTGGTCATTCTGCTAAGACACCTATGTGAACATGAGTGCAACTTAGGAAAGTGAAGCTCAGAAAGTTAGTTCTGAGTAAAAGGTTTAACAACATTTTTTGTAGATTGATTTATCATCTAATGCAATGACATTCATACATTCTAAGTGTGATTTAATTGTTCAAAAGCTTTTTAGGGCCACTGTATGTTTAAAATCAAATTATTAAAATGTTGGTTTGGGTTTTTTTGCTAGAAAGCTTTTCATGTCACAGCAGCTTTAATTACCTGCCTGTTTATGTTAGTTTTTTCTGTGGTCTTGTTTTTGTCTCAGTTTTGGCCTGTGTAAGAATATATTTGTGTGTTTATGTCTCTAGTTTCTGTCGCTCCTCCACCACCCCCTATGGTGCAGCTGACACCTCAGATTCCCCTCACTGGCTTTGTGGCCAGAGTCCAGGAGAACAGTGAGTACTGCATAGATCATTAGCACAGATCTTTATTGTTCATTTGCTCTCTATTCATCTACTGGCAGTCTGCTAAAATATAACACCCTTGCAATTTGGCAACAGTCCACCCCACCCTAGTGTCGTAGTGAAGAGTTTTGCATATTATCATCCTAATTTTTTTTTACATTTGATTTAGAGTTAGGATATATGTGTTTGTTTATATATTTATGCAATAAAAGCTACAGTACTGTTTGGTATCTCCAGTAGTTAAGTAATTTTTAGTGAAATTTATAGCTTTAAGCCCAAATGATCTTAAGGATGATGTCATATGAGAGTCCTCCTGTCATCTTTGTTCTCCAGTTACAGACAGTCCATCTCCTCCACCTCCTCCTCTACCTGAGGACACACCCTTGTTTGAGGAGGCAGCCCCGCCCCCTCCACCTCCACCTGTGGATTATGATGAAGAGGATGGTGCCCTGGTGCACTACAATGACCCATATGCTGATGGAGACCCCCACTGGGCTCCAAAGTCCTATATAGAAAAGGGTAAGTGTTTTCTCTACTTTCTTCTTCTTTATTAATTGTTATTAATCTTTAATAATCTTTAATTGGTATCTTCTTTAATAAGTGTTATGATTGGTTACGTTATATTAATATTTAATATAACATTTTGAATAAACATGCACAACTTTAGTGGCATCTCCATTATTGGTGGATCTGTAGCTTCACTTTGAGTGCTCCATGATATACCAAAGATACTACACAACGGTTATGTCTTGTGAACAAAGGGCCAAATTACCATTTTATCAGTAAACACCATGACTATTGGTGTTAAGTTAAAATAAGTTCACTTTTGAGTGCATCAAGATGCTTGTGTTCTGTGTGAATTGCATTAGATCCCATCAGAACCCCTTTTACTTTAAACCTTACGCTTTACTTTGAATCTATGTCTATCTCTATTGTAGTGGTGGCCATCTATGACTACACAAAAGACAAAGACGATGAGCTTTCCTTCATGGAGGGTGCCATCATCTACATTATCAAAAAAAATGATGACGGATGGTTTGAGGGCGTGTGTAATGGTGTAACCGGACTGTTTCCAGGCAACTACGTTGAATCCATCATGCACTACACTGACTAATGCTAAGACATTGACTAATCACAGAGACAATGCAGCCAATCAGTTACAAACAGTGCAAAGTGCATTATGAGTGAATGTTTGTTTATGACCAATCGCCGATGTAAGCGTCTTCAATTTTCATAGGATTATGAAAAAAAAAATGTCTTTTATTTCTGGCTAGTTGCCTTATATATTTTGTATATTATATATATATTGCAGTGAGACAGTGGCTGTAGGCTTTTGCTATTGTTTGTTTTGTGTGTTTTATCAGTGTACTGAGATCCGTGTTTGCCAACTGTCAGCTAGGGCTAGGTTAAAATTTTTTTTTTTTTAACTGTCAAGCTCTTCCTTTATGTCGGGAAGAAATGTTGAAATCTCATTTCTGAAATGCTATTCTGCCTTGCTAATATTTGGACAAAATATATGAACATGACAAATATTTATTTCTGGCATTTTTACTTTGTTTTGCGGATATTTTCTGTAATTTTACCTCAGAACTTTCGGTGGGTCTGAAGACAAATGCAGTAATGTGCAGAGATCTTCCTGCAAAATAAACCTGTCAAGAACATGCCCGCATTATATTAAGACTCAGATCACATTAAGATTTTTTGTATTGTAAAATTATTTTAATGACAATCACATTTTATCCTGTAGAATTGTCATTACCATTAATAAAAAAATGGTCATTACTGTAATGTGAAGAAAATGTTATTTAAAAAGTATTTATAAATGATATACAGATGGTAGTATTTGTTGTACTGCTTAAACGTTTAAGAAAAATAATTCACATGAATTAGAATCACTTTTTAGTGGGAATTACAAAAGAAGTCAAAAATAAAACATAAAAATCAAAACTACCGCATTGCAGTACTGAGAAGAGAAAACAGCATAAATAATAAAGAAATCTTAATTGTTCTTGGTAATCTTAATCTTCTTTGTGATAAATATAATTTCTTGTTTGATTTTTTTAAAGAAATGTGATCTTAAAATGTTTTTGTGAGATTTGCCCAAATTTGTGTCTAAACTTTGCCAAGCCAGCCTTTAATAGTGTTCAGAAAATGACTGTTATTGTTTTAAACTGCTGAAGTGTTTTAATGTTGTTTTAAAATTTTAATGTTGCACTGACAGGGGACACTTCTTTAACTGAATGAGCCGCTAACATTGTCCACAGATTGAAAATTTGTTTAATGAAGTAGCAAAAGTCAGTTTTTGTCATTGTACATTTCATGTAAGAGCACGCAAAGCAAGTTTGGGGTCAAATTTTGGCCAGTAGGTTTGCTGAATTTAGGGGATAATCCTTCGATTTTATGGAAGAATCAAGTTTAGTGTACAATATGGATAAACGTTAACTCATATCTGATCTGAAAAACTAAACTGTAAGCATGGCACAAATGTTGAGATGTTTCTGGTTTTCCTGGTGTCTGGTTTTACAAAAGTGTCTCAAACTGCTGTTGAAAGTGAGCAGTGTTTGATTACATATTTTATTTATTTAATCCAATTAAATATCTGTGAGAATGTAAACTCAAATGGTGCCGTCTGAACAATGACCTCTCAATGTTAAGTATTGCAAGGCCTTGTCAAAACGTGCAAGTTATCTGTAATTTAAATGTTCTGTATTTGCAGATCTGCAAATAATATAATCTGTATTATTGTTTGTATATAATCTGTTTTCAGATGTCTAGCTGTTAATGTAAATAGACAGCAGGGGGTGATGTTGGGTCTGCATGGAAAGCATATGGAAAGCAGTACATTGTACATGGTCTAAAGAATTGACTAAATTTTCAATCAGTGAGTTGAAAATTAAGTGAGAACCTCTCTTGTTCTCTTTAGACGTCAGAAAAGTGGCCCGTATGGATTCTTTTGAAGTCATGAGATAGCTTTTCATGTTTTGCATATAACAAACGATATTTGTTATTTGTTTTTAGTAAAACCGCAATGACTGACTTTCTGATCAGTGTCCTTAATACTAAAGAAAGTCACTGAGACGCCCCCAATATCAGAGATATATCTATAGCACCATATGGAGTGCTTTTATGATACTTTTATGGTAATTTTTAATTCTTTTCACCTGAAAGCTCTAGCCCCCATTCATTGCAATTGCATGGGAAGGCTACAATTAATCAATAATATATATTTTAAACTATGGTAGATTCACTTAAATCTACTGAATTAATGCTCACTTGAATTAAATGGCGAACACTAATTACAAGCTCCAATTTTATAAACATGCAATTTCACGCACAAACCTAAGGCCTGGATTTTCTCAAGAATTTGTCATGAAAAGTGTTATAGTTGAGCACACTCAGAGAGAGCGCTTTAGGATGTGGTTTTTATTTAAATGATTCATTAGGGCAATTGTTTTTCCTCTGTTAATTAAGAGTTTCTGCAAGTCACAGTCTGTCAAATGCAATTAGAATGCGTTTTAAAATAATTAAATGTAATTTAAAAATAATTAATAATGAAATGTCAAATGAAAAAAATAGTAAAAGCTTTGTAATTTGATGAAATGCTTGAATCCGTTAAAAACACATGGACAGGTCAAAGTAGGTTGGTGAATGGCTCATATTTTAAAATTGATTGCACAGTTGATGCACTTTATATATTCAAAGTTTCTGAGAAGGGCCTTTTTTCTGACAGAATAAAGTTAGTGAAACAAACCTCAACAATTCATGCATATCTGTGCACTGGCCAGTGAAATTCTATTCAATATAATATTTTCCAAAAATAAATTAGTAAATAATAATAAGCTTTATTTTTACCATACACACATGCACAAGGAAAGAATATATTAACTGTGAATGCAAGGCAAAAATGGCTATCCATTAGGTTTTAATGAGAACTTTGAAGGAGAACAACACCAATTGGTTCCATATGATAGCAAAACTGTGGATGTAAATAACCAGGTCTGGTTTCTCCTGTGTTTCCAAGAGCTCGGCAGCCACATCTGTCTGTTCTAAAGGGGATATTGAACTGTTCTAAAGTCTGTTCAAAGGGGACCTGAACCATTATTTAACAAGGAAAGGTATAGAAACACGGTTATGGTCATCACTTTCCTCTTGCAATAGGACCAGCTGGATGGCAAAAACAGCACTAGTAGGACCTCAAAAGTGGAATCAAATAATAACTGTTGACCATGCCAAAACGATTCTGTTCAATTCTGGCTTTACTAGCAGTAAGAATCAGGTTGTTTCCACCCTTAAAATTTCAAAGACAGTGGTTCATAAGAACAAGGTCAAGCTGCAGACATTGGGGATAACAACACTACAGAACGGTAGTGGGTTAAAACATGACCACCAACTCATTAAAAAATGTCAGTCAAAAAACGTAGGATGACATCAAGTGACCTTCAAAAAGAATGGCAAATGGCAGCTGGGGGGAAGTGTATAGCGAAGACAGATCGAAACAGGCTTCTAGAGGCAGGGCTGAAGTCCTGCAAAGCTAGAAAAAGCCCTTCATCAATGAGAAGCAAAAAAGAGCCAGGCTGAGGTTTGCCAAAAACTATAAAGATTAAACCATAGAGGACTGGAGTAAGGTCATCTTGACTTCTCTGATAAGTCCAATTTTCAGCTTTGCCCAACACCTGGTTGTCTAATGGTTAGATGGAGAATTGTAGAGGCCTACAAACCACAGTGTCTTTGTGAAGGGCACATGAATCAAGCCACATACAAGGTTGTCTTGGAAGAAAACTTGCTTCCTTCTGTTCTGATGTTCCCCAACTTTGAGGATTGATTTTTCCAGCAGAACAATGCTCCATGCCACATAGCCAGGTCAATCAAGGTTTGGATGGAGGATTACCAGATCGAGACCGTGTCATGGCCAGCCCAGTCTCCAGACCTGAACCCCATTGAAAACCAAGTAAACATGAAAGAAAACATGAACTTGTTTTCTTTGGATTATTTGAGGTCTAAAAACACTGCATATTTTTTGTTGTTTTGACCAGAGTTCATTTTCTGCAAATAAATGCTCTAAATGACAATGTTTATTTGGAATTTGGGAGAAATGTTATCCGTAGTTAATAGAATAAAACAAACATGAACTAGATACATTCTTAAGAAAATGTAATTGGTGCTTGCTGTGGCAAAACTTGGGCCAGAATATTTCAACAATGTTAACATGATGCTAACATGAATAAACATGACCAGCATGTTTTAGCATGATGCTAATATGGTTAAACATGATTATAAAATGTTTTAGCATGATGCTATTATGATTAAGCATGATGTTAGCATGTCTTCACATGACTTAGCATGATGCTATCATGATGATAACAAATTAAAATGATGCTAGAATGATACTGGCATGTTTTAGCATTATGTTAGCATGATACTAGCATGATTTAACATGATGCTAGTGTTTTAGCAAGAATTAGCACAATGCTAGTATGATTTAACATGATGCTAGCATGTTTTAGCATGATTATAGGATGATGTTCGCATGTTTTTCTACAACATTCTAATTTAAGTCGATAGGATTTTTTTCAATAAAAGTTTATGGGGCAGTTGCTAGGGGTACTGTAACCAGTTACTAGGGCATGACTATGAAGTTGTAATGTTACCGTTTGTTGCTCCTTACTAAGCTGAGTGATATGAGCCCACCCCCAAATTAATTCATGCTAAATGAGCCTGTCTTTAAAGTCGTCAACCTTTAAAAAATGTCAAAATTACTCAATTACTACTGTTAAACAATATTACTACTGTATAAACAATATTTGGTAATCTAGTCAACAAAAATGTAAATTTTCTTGTGACAATCAAGGTAACAATGTCATACAAAAAGTTATTCACAAAAATGTTTCAGATATTACGCAAAAATATTACACAGATCTCGACACCTCACACAAACAAGGGGTGACAAACAATATACTAAGAAGTCTTAAGTCACAATAACAACAGCATAATTAAAAGTTGCAATTAATGAAACAAACACAAAGTTATATAGTAATCCATGTCATTTATTCATGCTGTGATGTATGCTAGGAAGTTAAGTTTTTGTAGTTAACAACAGAATCCTAATACACAGATAAATGGTGTTTTACCTGGTTTAATGCATGTGGAGACTTTATAGTCCCCAATTTATTGTGCCAATAATGACGACTATTTAAAATGTGATGACAGTGACAACATCACAATTTGAAAGAGCTGAAAATTTTTATATATTCATTAATAAATTAATAAAAAGGAACAGAACAATTACATTTGGTAAAAAACATGACTTCTATTTTCATTAGAAATAGTTTCCTTATCTGTGCTTATCAAATACCATAAAAAGCCACATTCCTATGTGCCACATTTACATTTACATTTAAGGATTCAGGAGTGGATTTTTAAATTCCTTATAAATTGTTAAAAAGTGATATAAAAGTGTGTAATATCTGGGAGCTCCATGGGTTAACTGAAAGCTGAGAAAAGCTGTTGCCAATTAAGCGTGTGGAATGCCACATATAGACATTTCCTCAGAGCTTCCACCACAGGTTGCAGAGCACATGTTCCGTTCTAGACAGAAAATATAACCGCTTTAATTATACAAAATGTTTATTTTAATTAGTAGTTAGTAGAAGTTTTGCTTTCACAGGTAGGAATTGTCTAAATTGTCTAAACTGACCATGTGGTCACAGTAGGCTATGCTTTGTGATTTATTCTTCGGATTTCAAGGAACTCAAGTTTAGTAGTCTGTACTGTTTTTTGTTGGACGGTGATGCTAAAATGGCAGCTCAAAGGTTTTTATTTCTCATTTGTTTGATGGTGTGTGGAGCAGACATTGAGAGCACATATGATGTTTGCACAGGAGCACACTGCCAAAGGTCCTCCAGATCACCCCATCACCAGAGCAGATATTCAGCTTATTCTCCAAGACGCCCAGAAGTCCCCTACACAATTATCCAGCCACAGCACAGCAGGAAAGAGAACCCAAGGACCATTACAGCTGAGGTGTTCAACCCACAGGGATGCACAGGGGGAGTTTGCCATGGTTCGGCAAGACCAACAAATAATGATACAAAAGAATGCAAAGGGACTGAGTGTAAACGTATTCGACAGGAGTCCAAACAGCATTCCTGCATTGGAGATGCCTGCAGTGCAGGGTCAAATGTTGGAAGCAGATTGCCCTTTGTCCATATGCAGGACAAAGCTGAGCAAGCATTAGGGGAATTTCCGGAATTTGGACACCGAGGGGGGGCGTCGTCCGGAATTCAACTGACATGCGACATCAAATCAGGTAAACATTATTGACTAATTTTGTTCAAGGAGTCGGATGTTGAACTACCACCACACATATTAGCAATATTACACTTGGGAATAGTAATATTAGACTTACAAACCATGCAGTTAAGCCCATGCAAAATCAATTACATGCTGGAGAGTTGCCTGCTCCCTCAGGGAGGCTATGGCATGTAAAAGCATGTCAATTGTATAACCATGCAAGTCAAAAATAATGAAATGTGATTCAAATAAGAGAGGTAATATTAATAAATTTTTCCACATTTCCAGGCATTAATGAGGTCCAGTCTGAAGATACATTGGTGTTGCACTTCCATTTGGTAAAAGGTCAGGAGAAATTTGTGGAACAGCTGCAGGGGCAGCAGGCTGAGATTAAGCAGCTCCATAGCACACTGAGTGAACAGCGAAGTGCTCTATTAGCCCACCAAAGGGAAATACTAGACCAGCAGCAGAGGATGTTTGAGCAGATGGAAGAAGTCAAAACCCAGTACAACCTGCTTCTGGACAGTGTCAAACACTTCTCAGTCCAAGTCCCACAAAGAAACTTTGAAAGTCATTTGAAGGGTCTCCATTCCCAGATTAGGTCCTATGCTAAGGAGGGTTTCAGCATGCACAAGATGAACATGGACGCTAGTGTGACAGATGTTGACAGACCCCAGCTTGGCTGTGGATCCTGTCAAGCAGATGAATACTGCGACTTTAGTGCTGACCAGCCACGCTGTGAGAAATGCACTATTTGCCCTCCAGGGTTCTTCCTGATAGCTCAATGTTCGATTCATGCTGACCGGATATGCCAGGTATGTTTCAGACTGTATCAAAATAACACTGAAGGATATATTATATGGAGATTTTAATAACTGGAAACCAAATACAACTGATGTTATGGCTGCAATCCGTAACTTTTGCCTCTGTATCATTATCTCTGTTTGAAACATAAAATTGCTATTTGTTTACGTATATTGAAGTAAAACTGACATTTCCTGGGAAATCCAACCTGACGGCTCAAATTATAAATCATTATTATGTTGGCTTGAGAAAGTAAACTTATTATTAGTGGTGCTTGCAAAGCGCTTTGCTTGCAAAGCATCACTATTACCCGTTTCCATACTTTGTCTTCTTATTTTGCCTCTTTTTCTGAACAAAACTTTGGTACACTTTTGGTAAACTTTTGGTAACTTATCCTGCACTGTTTGTCATAGACCCATGAATAAGGGGTCAAATCGACTGGCTTATTGAAGACAGGTGCTGTGACTTTTATAAGCCATCATGTGTAAGCAATGGAGCAATGGAGACCTTACAATGTTCAACTGGTTAACTCATATCGTTCAGCTTAGCAAGCAGCAACAAATGGTGACATTACAACTTTACAGCCATGTCCTGGCAACCAGTTACAGTACCCTAGCAACCAGCCCATAGACTGTCATTGACAAAAAAAAGCCATAGGCTGAACATTGGGCTGATTTTTTTTATGTGATAGCTCAGAATCAGAGCATTATAGAGACTTGGGGGTGGTCCTAAATCATTTGGCTTAGCACACAGCAATAAATGATGTCCACCCTAGCAACCATCCTATTGACTTCATGCTAACATCATGATAGCATTATGCTAAAACATGCTAGCATCCTGCTAATTGATGTTAAAATGTGCTAACATCATGCTGATTATTGTAATCTAATTAATGCTAATTAAACATACTAACATCATGTTACAACATGTTAGCATGTTAAAAAATGCTAACATCATGCTAAAATGTGTAAGAATTATGCTAATACATTTTAGCATCATGCTACTTATTTTAACTTAAGAAAGCCAACATTCTGTTGTTTGATTTAAGCTTACAAGCTTATTCAATTCAATTACATTTTATTTATATAGTGCTTTTGCGTCCTTACATTGCTTTAAAGCAGCTTTACAAATAATACAAAAAGAATAATAATAATAAAACACAGAACAAATGTCAGACATGTTCAACAAATAATAAATGGTATTATTGCAAATAATATATGTGAGCTGTATATTAATGAGACTAATTAGACATACTAGGTTTATAGTAGGTTTATGAATAAATGGTTGACTGAACCGATAAAACTACAAAACCAAGCAAGATATGTCATTCCAGCTTACATGGAGAAGGCATATATAAAGATAACATCTTATGGGATAAGGGTATAAGAGATTTGCAATAGTACTTATTATTATTTGGCCAGGTGTTATCAAGCCAACATAAAGTTTGTTTGCAAACTTATTTTTGTTCATTGTTAACCAAAACAAAGTTAAGGATTGCAGCTTTAAGTAGGCAAAGTAATGTGTACAGTGCCTTGCAAAAGTATTCATACCCCTTTAAATTTTCCACATTTTGTCACATTACAACCATATTTATATGGTATAACCAGAATCATTTTCATTCCACTTCACAATTATGTGCTACTTTGTGTTGGTCTATTACATAAAATCTCAATAAAATACATTTAAGTTTGTGGTTGTAAGGTGACAAAATGTGAAAATGTTTAAGGGGTATGAATACTTTTTTAAGGCACTGTATAACACATTAAACAAATAAAGCAAGTAAAATATATTAGCAACACTTACTGTCAAATGATTAATTAGATTTTAGTAATTAATTAGGTTTTCTTAAAGACAAGATAAAAACTGCAGTTGTCCTATAGGACAGAGATGAATGCCTAGAGATACCAGATTTGTGTAAAGAACAGAACAAGTGCCTCAACACTCCAGGTAAGTTTGACCTCCAGACTTGTTTGTGATTCGCATCCTAGGACTTTAAATCTAGATCATTGTTAAATGTCTTTTATATTCAGGAGGATTCCGCTGTACTGGCATGTCAGAGAGGGATGCAGCTGCTGGGATGTGTGGACACTCCTATTTTTACAATTCTGAGATGGAGGAGTGTCAAGCATGTTCAGAATGTGATTCTCTGCCTATGGCTTCCCCATGTACAGCCATGGGTGATGCTGTTTGCTCCAACCCTTATGAAAGCAGACTGTCTCTTTTCTGGTCTGGTGATGTTGATGTTGCCAAGGGCAGTGAGTTTCCCAAAATACAACTTAATGTCCAAGGCAACAGTGATGGAAGCCTCCTTTCCTGCACAGATGGCTTGATAGTATTCCATCAACATGGTCTTGTTTGGGTTGACCACAACCTTGCTTTAAGACATGGCTGCCGCAGCTTTATCCAAGCATGTTTACGACTGAATGTCAGTGAAGATGAGGGTCGGGACCTGAGCGGTATGCGTATGGAGCAACGAGAGGGGAAGTCTCTCCAGAGCACTAGCGTAAGCGGAGCAGCTGCAGTGGAACCAGGTCATGTACTGCTTCTTTCTCTCAAAAGTGCCAGCAACCAGTGCAATCAAGACAGTGAAGGTGTGCACCTTCAGGGTAACCTTATATCACCTTTTAGCCTGTTCTGGTTGTCCCATGATACAGGTGCCGTTGCCATGACTGCTCAAGCTGTTGCTTCGGCACACTATCACACCAACTTCCGACCTGCTTTCCGTATGTCATCTATCTCTGATTCCTATATGGTCAGGTTAACTGATGACAATCGTGGCGTGCGCTTTAGGGAAAGTGGTACTGTGAAGTTTGTCCTTCAGCAGTCCCTGTATTCCATGGGTCAAGCCTGTATTTTAGAGGGCTTCTACTTACTTGCATATGTCAACCATAATGGAAGCAGTGCTGAGCTGACCCGTGCGTTCAAGCCTGGTGTGCACTACAGGGACACTTCTATATCATTGTCAGCTGCCACCACTGTGGACTCTGGGGATATGCTAACCTTTGAGATTCTTGCACCCGCGCAGTGCAATGTGCGCTACTTTGGGGACGACTCTGGCATTAGCATGCTAAGTCTTGTGTGGATCCCCTCAGCAGTGTCAACTGCCTTGTCAGCCACCGTGTCTAGGAAAGGTCTCCCCTCTGGTGCAGTGCGCAACAAGGCCTTGTTCTTTCACCAGACTACTCCATCAGTGCCACAGGTGACACTTGCTGGAACAGGAGACCTCTATTCTCACCGAAACTTCATCTTCAGGGAAGACGGAACAGCAAATGTGGCTTTAGATCTCCGGCTCATCCACTCATGCAGTCTAATCAGGCTCACCTTGCTCCAGCAGGATGTGACAAAGGGAGCTCAAGTGGTCCCCGTAGCTCAGCAGATTGGCGGACACATGCCAGAGGGAAGTGTATGGGCAAACGTTGGACTGAGGGTATCCATTCAGGTGCATAACGGCACAACAGTTTTTGCTACGGTGGACTGTATGAGAGGACGCATCAACCGAATTGCCTATGATGCAGGAAGTAGCATTTCTATTCTTTGGACAACTGCATGAGCATAACATTAGCAAGCTAGCATGGCATTAAGCTAATGTTTAGCATTAAAGGGAAGTGTTTTTGGATGATTTCCTTGTATAGCCTTCAGTTACCTGTTTAACAGTAATCAGTTAGCTTTCTGAATTGTTTTTCAACTGGACTCAAATTACCAGGACCACATAATGGAAATAAAATACAAACTGGAATAAACAAAATACATGTCTTAGTTTTGGTAAAATTAAGATATTAAAATATATCCCAAATTAAAATGTTTAAATATGCTGAAAAATATTCACACTATTTTATAGTGTGAAAGTTTTGTTTTTTACAAATGTCTGTGTGATTGGTTGTTGTATGGCCAGCTTTTAAAACTGTTGTAGTATGTGTTTTTTGTAGTACTATTTTTTATATTCACTGTATTTGCAAATCATAAAAACGTACAGATCGTTAACAATTTTTTGTGCATTGTCTTTAAAACTCTCATTGGTAGCCATATACTGTTTCCTCTTTTACTGAAAAAAATGCTTCCAATAGTAGTTGATTATATATAGTCACAGAGCACTATCAGAGCTGTTTTTTACAAGTATTATATTTATTCATAATTTAGTTTTAAGAGTTGCACATGAAAGGCATAAAAAGGTAATAGACATATAGGAATAAACAAGGTAAACATGTTTTGTTTAATTTATGTTTCTCATGGCTGTTGCATTGCTTAAAGTGTTCCTGTAGCTCAGTTGGTAGAGCACTGCACAATGTAAAGGTCGCGGATTTGAGTCCCAGGGAGCACATGCATTGACAAAAATGTATAACTTGAATGAACTAAGTCTGCCAAATGCGTAAATGTAAAGCAGAAACTTTGGACTTTATTGTATTGCATTACCACCGTTTCAGAATATCATAAGCAATACCAGTAAAAAACCAAGTATGTCCTATGTTTTATGTTTCTATAAAGAGAATCCATCCACAAAGCAACCATACTCTGAAGCCTAAGCCAGGACTGAAAATAGGTTTATAAACTTAGAAGGCATTGACTTGTGGTTTTCAAAGACATTTGGTTAATATTATAAGCTTAACTGGGAGCAGGAGATGACGTTCCTCTAAAATTATTCCATAAGGAGAAATGTGTGGGAGACTGAATCCATCACATGGGCTAATGTGAAACACTGAATTATGGCTACTTTAAAAGGGTCAGGTCAGTGCTTGCTGACAGCAAGCGTTTAGTCGTTTAGTTTAGTCACATTAATACCTATAACATTACACAGATTAAATAAATTCAGTTTTATAAACACATTATCATTAATGTTCATGGCTAATTATGAGACTGTGGTTGGTGGAACAGTGGCCTGATGTCAAATAGTCAAGAATTTTAACAATTTTATGTACTATAAAAGTTTTGTAAATGTATTGTAAATATGTTTAAGTTTATATGTTGACACTTCAAAGCTATCCACTCGAAACACACATGCACACAAACACAAGGAGGCTATATAGAAACCTATACAGCTGCAGGGGTTAAATATGTGTCTGGTGAAGTGGCTCTACAGGTGTTCAGGGTTAGAAGATGTGATAATACTACTGTTGAAGCCTATGCTTGACTTAAAATGAAACATCTGGAAAAATTACAGTTTCATAGGGGGAACGGAAAGGTTTTGGATTCTTCAGCTGTTCTTAACCAGAGAGGGTTTGTACTAGCTTCGGCCTATACAGTAGATTTTAGAAGTTATTTACATATTACGTAATTTCAGTTGGTGATGTACCTGAGAGCAGAGGTTTTTATAATAATGAATATATTATTTACAGGACTGCATGCATACATATTATGAATGAACAGTTTATAAGTTTTATAGATCCAGGGACTCCCCTACCTAGACTCTAAACCAACTGCAGGAACCCTAATAAAGCTAAATTCTCTCAAATTTCAGGAATAATTATATTGCACTGCACTTAATATATCCTTTGTTAATGTTAATTCAAGTAGTTATGTCTTGAATTCTATGTGTTTTAAGTTTCCACCAATGGACCCCTGTAACCAGGGCCCTATGGTCTTACTTGTATGATTGAAACAAAAGAGTGAGATCAAGATGGAAGATCATCAAGATGGAAGGCTATAGTCAGAGCAAATATTGTTCTTCAATGTGTAACTGCAAAAAAATGCACCCACAAAACTGCATCCCAAAAAAGTTTGATTAGTCTAATTCAACATGCTTTATTAATAATGTGTGCTCAATAGTCCTTGATCATTAGTGGGATACAGATTCAAAACTGATATTTTGTTTCATCAAATTTATATATCTATAGTTCTTTTTGCATTACCTTCATAAACAGAACAGACATATTCTGAAGCATTGTAATAATGCCACTATGTTGCTGTAGAATATTAACTTTTAAAATTGTACAACAAAGCATTATCAAGGAGGTGCATATTAATTTTTTAATAGTTATAAATTATTTTGAAGTATTATAATATTACTGATAATATTACTGTTACAGCATTAGCAAACACTAAAGACATCCATTAGGACCATTATACGTGTACATATTTGGTTTAGTGATAACTTGAATAGACATAGAGGAACCAGTGTGAACAGAGCATTGAAGAATTCCCCTTTGTGCAGTAGGGCTTCCTGTAAATGAAATGGTGTGAGAAATACTGAACACCAAATGTTTCATCACTTCACTTTCTTAAGACACATGTAGTGAGTTGAGTGTAGCAAAAACCAAATTCTGTATTAAAAATTCTCTCAAACTGTCAAATGGAGCACCTTTTCAATTTTTAGAAATATGATAATGTTGGTTTTGTGGGTTTTTATTTGAAAATGCTTGTAAATATGCTTTGGTCTAATCCATCCGTCCGTCCATCCATCCATCCACCCATCCATCTTGAGCAATAGGTAGGGTACACACTGAACAGATGGCCAGTCTCACACACACACACATTGACACAAGCACTCATTTTTGTTATATTCAGTTTACCTAACCTGCATGTATTTGGGCTGTGAAGCACCTAAAGGAAACCCACAATGACACAGAGAGAACACTCTTAGCCAAATATATATCACACTGATGACATAAGATCAGGTGTGCTCCTTGTGCACAAAAAGTTGTGATTCTTGCGACTATCTATACACTTTATACTTTTCTAAAGGCAGTGTTAAAGTGCAGCAGAAGAGTTAGTTATTCTTTTGTGCCACCCGACTGTAATTCAGTGTAGTATTTCTATTAGGAGGCGCTTGAAGTCACCACCGCACTCAGAGCTCAGGGCATCCTTTAATGTGATGTCATATTTTTCCAAGTACATGTCCTTTATGGTCTCCAAATCCACCTGGAGGGGAAGATAAAAGTGAAAAGTAAAGCATAACTGTCTGTCTATTTTAACAGTTTAAATGAAAGGTTTCTTTATATTCGTTGTTAGACATCAAGCCCATCTTTACCTCAGACCGTCCCACAATAATGCGTATAAGTGTGTCTTCATCTGTTCCAGCTCCTTTCACTGCTGCATTTAGGCGACGTGCGAAATACAGCTGTGGGTTTTTGGCACATCTCACTATTTAAATAAAAGATATCAGATCGTATATATCAGTGGCATGCATGGGTGAGCCAGGGGGCCCCTGCCCTTTTTGTGTCAAAATTAAAATGTGTCGCTCTCATTATTATTATTATATTAAATAACAGTACGCTTCTATATTATTGCCACTAACAAAAATAAAAAATATAAAAATAAAATATTATTAACATAAGTGATTGTTTTTTTAGCTGAAGGAGTGGTAGTTTTTTTACATGCACCCCCTAAATGCACCCCCCCC
>JAZGTJ010006792.1:0-24156 GCA_036877575.1 Botia almorhae | reverse complement strand
AAGTCATTTTTTCTTTCTGTCCATGTTTAGGAAAGTGCCCACCTGAAGCTGCATGCTGAGGCCAGGCTTGCTCCTGGTACACCGTCCATTTCCAAGCCCACCCAGAGTGCTCACCTAGAGGCTAACAGACGATGCCTTGCCCCCTTACCCCTCCACAGTGTGCCCAGTATTTCCGTTCAAATGCCATCCTGTGCCAACTCCATGACCGCCAAGACTGGCCAGCCTGCTTCTGATCTGTGCCTTGATGCCAATGCAGTGCCCACAGAGAATAAATCCCTTGACGATCCCCACCAGGATCATGGAACAACACTGCCGGAAAGCAAGGTGGATGAAGATTTGAAGCCAAGAAAGAGTGATGCACAGGGTTCCTCCGCTGTACCCAGAAACGAGAGAGAAATCAAAGGTTTGGAGAAAACAGAGGCCTCCTGCTCACCCCAAGAGACTCTGATTCAGTTGCAAAGGTCCGGACTTGTTCGCCGCCGTACAGAACGCTTGGAGAAACTCTCCGGTCTTTTCCAGGAGCGTGCACGTGCGAATGAGCAACGGGCTGCTAGCTCCAGCAAATCTGCGGATGCCACAAGCAATTCGAATGATCCTTTAGACTCATTCCACAGCTCGTTTGGACCGAGGACAGACTTCTCAACAGAAGCTCCAGTACCATTGACGAACGAGACTTTACTAGCTGCTCTAGGTTCTGGAGGACTGACCCCGGTTTCATCCCCACACGGGTCCACGCTCACCCGCAGTTCCAGCAGTGACAGTCTCCGCAGCGTCCGTGGGAAACCTGGACTCGTGCGTCAACGCGCACAGGAAATCGAGGCTCGAATGCGGCTAGCGGGACTTACCATACCTTCTCAGCTCAAGCGTTCCAACTCACTCGCCAAACTGGGCAGTCTCACCTTCTCCTCTGAGGATTTGTGTTCAGCTTGCTCTTCTGACGCAGGAACCCTGCTCATGCTCTCACTGTCTCCGGAGCCCGAGCGTTCGGTCAGCCCGGAATGGGCAAGACCCTGGCCATCTTCCCCTCCCTCAACATCCACCAACATGGACCTCTTTAACCAAGGGGAGGCAGAGCCTGGAGAATCCAAGAGCTGACAATAATAACAAGAGATTTTAGCACAACACTACCTTTGGCTTCAGTTTGAGCTGGAGTTGTGCAACCGTGTCGTTGGGATATTTATATATTTGTGGAACATTTCAGTCACTTTGGAATATTGGCCATCCGCAGAAGATCTCGGAAGCACAGGTCATATTAATTGGGAGAAGTGTGTCCCCTACAAAAGAAACGCTGAAAAGAATTCCTTTGAAAAACTTCTGTGTTATGATGATAAACATATATTTATGGAATAAGTGTCCAAAATTTAAAGACAGGCTTTTATTGCATGGAATCCAAATGAATGTGCGTTGCACAGGTTTCTGTAGAAGATGACGACGATGGTTTTTAAAGTTCCTGCTGTCTCTCACAAATCCTGCTGTTCTGAATGCAAAACAAACAGACACAGTCCCAAAGGCTGTTACAGAAAGAGTCAAAATAGCCCATTTTGTAGCGCTTCCATTGGTCCATCCTTTTATTACACTGTAATTCACTTGTTTGTGGCCCTGAATGAGGCACAAATTCCTTCGAACATGGTCACAAATTTGAAAAGGGTTTAAAATCATCCCCCCCTGAGCTGTCATTTCCTGACTGTACAGTGAAAGGAAACGGACTGTCTACTTGATTAGGAAAGTTCTTTGTGTGCTGACAGACAATATGAATGTGCACAAGAAACCTCGGTTCATCTGTATATCTTGTTTTATCATGCGCAAAACACTAATGGTTTATACACAGGCTTCAAATCAATACCTCATACCAATGCAGTAATGTTTGTAGGCTAGACCAGGGACCAGTTAGACCAGTTGCCCCCAAAACCTCTTTAAGGAAGTGTCCGCATTAGGCGGCTATCTTTGCAGCACCTCTGAGCAGCTATGAGGAAAGACAGACATCTCTGAAATCGCTAGCTGAGGTCTCAATTAAACCTCACATCAAGTGTACCATTAATTCTGTTTCTTACGCTTAAATTGTGCTATAAAAGCCAGTTTTTTCACATCACTACAGAGACTCATTAGTGTTTAGTGATTTATGATTGGCTCTTTCTACTAGTAGGCGGGGCTTGCTTCGGCATAGCGGCCATGTTGAGCGGCCACCTACTTCATTCATAGCGGTAGAAGGTTATGCAACATTCATATTAATAGAAAGATTATTCTATAATCTTTGGTCTTCCCTCACTTTCTAACCTGAGACTATTTATGGGGACCCCTGTCACAAGGCCGGGAAAACTTTAGCCAAAAAGGATAACAAAATGAATGACTGACGACACTTCAGTTTTCACACAGTTGTGTGTGGAGGGTCATTAAGACCAAAAGCAAGTGGTGGACCACTTTTCTTCAGTTTTGTCTACTTGATGAGGGAAGTATGATAGACAATCACACAGAAGGAAAATCAAGCACCTCACACACTCAGTCTGAGATTAATTTAATAGCTGCTAACACTCACAGACGCAGTTGCTCTTCTGCGGAGGAATGTGACTGTGTTGCTGTTATTTGGGGCTTGTTTCATTTCTGTTTGGGGGGGAAAACAGCAGTTAGGTTTTTTAGGAAATGTATGGCTCACTGTTACCTTTACTGTTACAGTTGTTTATAATACACACTGATAGTGTGTGTGTGAGAGACTTCTACACAAATGGAACCTCCTTGTTTCTCATTGATTAGCAGAGGAGCAGCTTCATCTTTTCGACGGCGACACAAAGCAGTTCCACGATTAAAGACAGACTGTTATGTTTATTAAAATCCTTTACACTTATCCCTGAGATAATGGCTTGTGAGGTTGTTTAGATTAGTGGGGAAATCTTGAAACGCTGAGCAACAACAAATTTGTGTTTATGTAAAAGTGACTTACACAAAACATGTCCATATCACATTTTCCTGCTTTTTTGTAATAACAATTAAAATACAGTATAAAATTACTGTATTACAGTACATAAAACTATAATACAATGTGCAATGATTGTTATTTAAATCAGCATATACATACCTAATGTAATATATGATTTTTATTTTAGATTACAGTACCAAGAAAGAACATTTCAGTTATAATAATAANATTAGGACAGCAGACATCATTTTCTTTGGGCAAAATCAATTTTCTAACTTCTTTCTTTTGATTTAGAGGTTAAATATGAGCTGGACATGTTTTGGTGACGGTGGACACCTGCCATGCCTGTTGATGTCATCGCGTTTATTTTACATTCTGGTGTCAACTGGCTTTTATTTAGCAATACGTTAGCCAATTTTAACCTGTGTTGGAGTACTTGAGGTTTTTTATGCAGCATGGCTTTCTGAGGGTTTTTTAAATTCATTTTGTACGTTTATCTTCTCTGTCATGTTGAGTATGAGCAACAGAAATATGATGCTAATATGACTTTGCAATGGCGACACCAATACTGTGAACTATTTATGAATATGAAACCCTTTAGAGTGTGTGTGTGTGTGTGTGTGTGTGTGTGGCGCATAGCAAACATGCAGTTCCCTTCTCTGCCCAGACATACACTCAGCAATACACTGTATGTAAATACTAGGTTGGTCATCTAACAGGGTGGCTGGAGTTTATGGTACTTGTATCTAATAGTCAATTCTTATAGGAATCGTTCACCCAATGAAAATCCTTATCCTTTACTCACGTTCATGTCATTTAAAACTGTATGACTTTTCCCTCTGAGGAACACAGAAGAGGATATTTTGAAGTATGTTGGTAACCAATAGCAGTGGCACCCATTGGCTTCCATTGTACGGACATAAAACCGCCGAGACATTTCCCAAAATATCTTCTTTTGTTTTGCAATATGAGTATCTTTTAGCACCTTTATTTAATTTAAACTTTAAGAACAAAACCCAGTAAATGGCTATAAGCCAGAAATCAGTTCCGTGTCGTGAACTGCTACTCACATCCTTTATGAAAAAACATACACAGTGTGAAGTGACAAACTGTGCCCCAACATTTTGAGTTATATGCCATATTAAAATCACATTTGAGTCGGAGGTTACAGATTAAATGTTTTTGTCTTGTATCATCAACATCAAGTGCCTTACCCAGCAGCTGGAGGTGTTGTTCTGTGCTGATAATGTTGTCTGTTAGGCAGAGAGGCCGTGTTTTTGTGACATGCACCCCTAAATGGTTTTGTCGTATTAATGAAGATTATAGAAATAGGCCATTTAAGTTTAACAGATTTCCTTAAACTTTAAAAGCAAGTGGAAGTGATTGCAGACACATGAGAAACAAAGTGGATTCTCCTTTCCAAAGAGTGAGGACCAAGCTAACAATGTTAGGTTGCAAGAACGTTTCCTTAATGTTTCCATGAAGTAACAAAAATGTTTATTTTGAAAGTTCTAGGAACATTCAGCACGTGTTTTAGAAGTTGTATATAGAATATATGTTAGAAAAATCTAATGTTACTGCAAGAACGTTTTTGATAGCTTGAAGAGACCTTTTAGAGCACGTTAGTCAACATTCATAGAACGTTCCCTGTTAGCTGGGAAAGTATTTTATGCTGTTTGCGTATGAAGTGTTGGCCAAAGTTCTGCTTTAATGATCAATACTGAATACCACATGCTGTTGCATTAGGTACAGCCATAGAGTCAAACTTTGCCAGCTATTCACCTGAGAGAGAGATTCAGAATGTTCCACTGGATGTTCTTAAATCGTCCATCAGTAGACGTTCCTCGAGGTATATTGAGCCTCTTTTTTTGTGAATAAGCAGCGCTGCAGTGATCACACATCAGTCATGTGCTCTCTCTCTACCCTTAATGTGTACGTCACCAGTGGAATTGCTTTAATGTATGTTGTACGTTTCCTTTGTACTGCAGATTTACTGTAGGTTCAGATGCATATTGCACTTTGTACATTTTGTTGAAATGATGTACTGTATGCGTTTATTATGGGAATAAACTTTTACACGAAACTTTTTATTGGATTTTATTTACTTTCTTTTAGGAATCTAGGTAGTTTTAAGGTTTTTAATTACTCCACTAAATTTTAAGGGGCAACAATTAAGCACAAAATCAAATTGCCTTCTGCAAAAATGTACCATTGGTCCCTCATAAAGAATCAGTTCCTCTGCTGTGATTGGTTAACAGGATTTTAGTGTAGTATTATGACATCATAGGTCACCATCTGTGCTCTGTCTGTATATTTTGGCATGACTGCACAGTTAGAACAGCCAGCTTATGCAACTGGCCATGTTTCCAAGCATGTGTGACATCAGAGGTTTCACTGCAGGCGCTGAGGTAGCTTGATTTATGATCTAAAAACTCATATAGAAGATGTGCAGAAGATCAATCATTGCTTTCTAAATGCTCCATTAATACATACTCAACTCAATGGCCTAAAGACAGAGGAGTGCCTCTAGCCGGCACTAGTGATTATAAAGTAATACAGTGCTTATAAGAAGTACTTAAACTGCACTTAAAACGTATTAATTGCACTTAAAACAGATTGTTTTTAACGATTACAAGGAATCAAACAAAGTGGCATCTGCAGACAACAAATACAGGCAGAGCTTTTCTTAGAACTGGTTTCACCGTTTCTGTGATTACTTCACCACCAGGTCACAGTGTCATTTTTAGTAGGCCTATGATGTCATTTCCTCTTTTTACATGGGTGTCAAACAGAGAAAACACAGGTGTAGTTGATCATGATAACTACAGTATATACACAATCCAAATTTAACAAGCAGAAAGCGTCCGTATATTGGTCTTCATTTTGAGCAGTTTTTCTATTGTTGTAGCATTTTAACTGTAACGTGTTTTTCTGAAAAACTGCTTGTGCCGTCATTCTTTACAATAGAGGCCACTTGGTTCGATATTTCAATCAATGCGATGCAGTCAAGTGTGACTGAAGTATCCAAAATCCTTATAAGGGCCACGGCGCTTGTAAACTGATGCGTAACATTATAAAGTGAACTAGGCCAGTGATAAAATCTGTGACGTACACTGTTAAAGTACAGCGTGACTTTCACATGCACTAGGTTTCTCCACAACAGCCTGCGATTCTGCTGCCTGCCTGTTTTCTCTCTTGAAACTCGCTGCCTGTTCAGCGGTGTGCTGGAGTCATTTCTCCAGTATTATTATCTGACAGAGAATGAGAGCATCCTGTTATGATGGTTGCCAGGGTGACCAGACACAAAACAAGCGGATTTATGAGGTTTTCTTCCCTTGTTTTTTCAGCCTGTTACCGGGCAGACTGTAGTCAGTTAGCAGAGCATTGAGTAGTTGTGTTATTGAGGGGCTCTTATCCTCAACCTTCAGAAGCTGAGTACAGTCAACTTAGCAAATTCTAAAAAACTGATCAATTACAATCTGGAAGTCATGCGAATTAAATGAGATAAATACAATACAATAAACAAAAAACACTCTTTAAAAAGGTGCTCACGATGTCATAGAAGAACCATTTTTGGCGGAACCTTTAACATTCGTAGAATCTTTCTGTTTCACAAAGGTTCTTTGTAATGGAAAAAGTTCTTTAGACTATACAAAGGTACAAAGAAGGAAATGGTTCTTTTAAGTACCTTTGACTAAATGGTTCTTTTGGAACACACAATGGTTCTATGGTATGGATGTAAAGAACCTCTTAAGAACCTTTATGTTTAAGAATAAACACAATAAAAAACAATAATGAAATAACAATTAGTTGGTCAAAGTATGACAGTATGACAAAGAATGACATTTCATTGTCCCCTGCACCTCCATTACCCAACTATCAATGTTCTGAGAACATTCCCTGTGGACTTCATTTTCATTTTTGGGTGAACTATCTCTTTAACATTCAAACTCCTGACCTTGACGCTTGTTGTGCGGTTACATAGGCAGAGGGATAACTTTCTGCATTAGGCAAATGTGACTGTGACATCACACGAGAGCAATAAAACCCATTTGCCAGCAGAAGTGGTCCGGAACATCCATCTATCCAACAAAGAGAGCTGTTGTGCTGGAGTTACGGTGCAGTCGCAGGAGTACGGCAGGACGTGCAGTCGCAGGAGTATCAGTGAGTATCTGCTTTACACGATACGCTACAAGTTGATTTAGTGAGTTGCCGTCCGGTGAGTGAGGCCTGTGATGCCTCAGCTTTTGATTTAAACACTTGTCGATGGAGAAAATACATTTTCAGACAGAGGAGAGATGATTCACAAGTTGTGTTCATGGTAGATTCTGTATGCATGGGAGAGGCGGTGTGCCACAAGGAAGTCAAGTGACTTGCCTTAAGTGTCTGTGTGATTCAGCACAATGAGACAGTTGTGCAGCGTTTGCATGGGATGTACCTGCGCAGGAAGTGTGTGAAGAAATATGGACTATGTGATATACTAATAAATATGGTAAATGTCGGATAAATCATTACTGCTACTTACCATCCTAACAGGGAACGTTCTCAGAACATTTGCTAGCGTTCTCTAAAGGTTCTCTCAAAGCCATCCAAAAAGTTCTTGCCGTAACATTAGTAGAACATTCTTTTAAAATTATATATATCAACTATCAAAAACGTTATTCTTAAGTTGTTAGTGGCATGTTTTAAAAATGTTACAGCTTTAAAATGTTTAAATAACGCCCTTAAAACGAAACCACAATGTTAATACAACGTCTAAAATACTGGACATTTTGAACGTTCCTAGGACCTTTAAAATAGCATTTTTAACATTTTCATTACTTCATGGAAACATTAGGGAAACGTTCTTACAATCTGTCCCAGGACAGTGAGAAACATCACTGTTTGCTGTGCTCTGTCATATGACACAGATGCCAGCAGTTGTGCGTGCTGTTCCAGTATGTGTGTTTTTGAGCTGTCAGTAAGGAGAGAGTGAACAGGAAACACATTGTTACTGGAGAGACACGTCCATTGTGCATTTACCTCCTGCACTTACTAGGAGGAGAGACTTTTGCATCACTCAGGATCATAGGAAAATAGTGACTGAAAAGGTTAGCTACTGAAAAACACCATGTGTGTTTCTGTGACTTACTGCTAAACTCTGTGTAGTGTGTAATGCAAAATATATGTAAACATGTAAGACTATAAAACTGAGAGCGTTGATTTGAAGCTGCAATCCGTTCAAAATTAACAAGTACATAACAGATCAGTGTTCAAAGCAGTTTCTTTACCTTGCCCTGATTCTGTTTCCAACAGAGATGGTGGTAGAGAGGCAAAGTTAGATTGGAGCTTTAAATGCTTGTTTTTATGTGTATCATCGCTGTTCATTACCATTACATTTAAATGCGCTATATAACATAGACATTAGAAATTAGAAATAAAATATCCATGACCAACAAATGTCAGAATTAGTGCCTGTTATGAATCACAGTGTTTTTTGGCCTGGGACAGAAGAGGTTTTAAAGACAGATAAGGGCAATCTGAGATTTTTGAGAGCTGTTTAGAAGAGACACAGAGAAAGATTTCATCAGTGGCTTTAATGAGCCCATGAGCCTTTCAAATGATGTGGCTGAGGGCTGAATTATGACCAATGCCTGTGTCAGGGAACTGAAGTGTCTTTCTGACACATTTGTATCTCATCTTCATCATCATCAAGAAGCTTTTTATTTTCTGAAAACTTTTGCATGCTTTTCGACTTTAAAATCGACTGCTTTGGAGTTTAAATAGTTATACTAGTGTATATATTCAGTGTTTAAAGATGTGTGCAAAAATATCACTTCAGGTTTTGATATGGTCTAATAAACATACTACATTATGTTTTAATGAACATTTAAAATGCAAAAAGGTATACAAATAGAAACTATATGGTCACAAACAATAGAAATGAATAGACATTCCTCACCGTTACAGTAAAACGTTTGTGTTACGTTAATGAAATTGGGGCATGATTATTGATTCAATGTTCTCTCGGGGACGTATTACTGTAGTTGGTAGAGCATTACATTAGCAGTGCAAAGGTTGCGGGTTCGATTCCCAGGGAACACACATACTGATATATGTTGAGCTTAAATGCACTTAGTTGCTTTGGAGAACAGTGTCTGCCAAATGCATAAATGTGAAGGTAAGAAAACAGCTTTCATACAGGTGCAGTATAAAGACATTTCTCTGTGAACCGATGGCTCTTCACTGCAGACATGACCTGCAAAATCTTGTGATTTGAATTCCCAGTTTTCCTGCTGACGGTACGCTTTGTGTAACAGGGGTGAGCGTGAGCAATCAATGGCTCCTCAGATAAGCTGAAGTCACAAGACACAACAGAGTAGATAAACAGCCTATCATTGCAAAACACATCTGCTGCTGCTTTATTTGTTCTCAGATATTAATATAACGACCCTTTAGCAATTAAGAACAGACTGCCACAAAGACAGTAATAGATGACAATGCAAACAGAACAATTTGTGGAAAAGTGCAGAAAAGTGAAGACAGAAATATGAACGAGACAGTTAGTGGGAGTCAAAAACAGTGAACAAAAGCAAAACAGTGTGCAGGGGAGTGGAGGAAATTTCAGTTAAACACTGGCACGACCTGCATGCCAGAGCAATGGCATCATCAACATCATCTGGCCCACCACAATGCACTGCCAATAACTTCTTTTCTTTTTCCATAGAATGTAATGGGACAAAACCAAGGCAAGGAGGGGGAGCCAGAGCAGGACAACAGCTCTGCGGGACCAAACCAAAGCAAACCCAGTCCAGACCTTTTGGGGGCAAGGGAGGAAGGAAATCCAACCCTTGAGACATGTGGTGTTGTGGCAGATGAAGAGAAAGCAGCCGGTGGATGCTTGGATGAAGGCCCAGGCAGGGAGTCAACATCACCTACACTGGAGCAGGGTTTGGAATCTCATGATAAGGTGTGCGCTCCCACGGATGGGGGGCTGGCGGAGGGAGGAGATGCAGAGAGAGAGGGAGGTGGAAAGAGAAGTGAGGAGGGCAGGGTTGAACCACTGGCTTCACAGCAGCTGAATGATATCAGACTGTCTGATAGCTGCATGCAAGGCGCACGGGAGGTGAGACACGGTGAACCTTCTTCTAAGAGAGAAGATATGGAGAAAGCAAAAGCTGGTGAACCAGTAGACATGGAGGATAATGTAGAACATGACCTAGTCAGACAGCATCAGGAGAACCTTAGGTGCGACCTTCTTGGCAAAGACAACGTTGAATGGCATCATAAAAAGGAAAATAGGAATGAAAAGGAAACACATGAATCAGATGAAAAGGGCAAAATGGAATCTGTCTGTGAAACTGAAAACAAGATGGAGTGCCAAGAAGGAAACAAAACAATAGAAGCTGGAGCTACAGATGTTTCTCTAAATTTATCTACCAGCAGGATTGTGGAAGGTGCTAGTGATGATGATCTAACAAAAATAAAGCCTGCTGAGGTGACCTCTGAGATGCTGGAGAAGAAGGACATTCAAAAACCACTGCAGGCTGAAGGACAGACGGAGGCAGGAGTTCACAACACAGGTATCTCGCCAGCTTCAGATGGACCTGCCAACACAAAAGTCCACTTGGTGCAAGATGAAGAATTAGTTTTCACGACTAACAATGAAAACGTAAAATTGAAGAACAACACAGATGAATCACAAAGCAAAAGGTCATTTAATCCGCTTAGAACATCCAACCATGGGATGAACTCCCCAACTGATACTTCAAAGAATATAACTGCAGAAATTCAGCAAGTCATCAAAGGAACAGAGGAGAACCCATCAGAGGATCCAGATACGGATGTAACGAGATACCTAAACACAGAACATTCCCTTAAGAACAAAGATATCTGTGGAGAACAAGACAGCGTTGCAAGAATTCAGCCAGCCGATGATGTCATAAAGGCCAAATCAGCTAGGCCATCACTGCCAGATACAGATTTACAAAATCAAGCTGTGAGTCTGGAACAAGCGTGGAACCCAGAGGACTTCAGACTCTTAGAAGTGGCATCCAAGTCACCCCTGAGCCCCTCTGAGAGCCATCAGCAAATATCTTCAAGCACGTTTACAAAGGATGAGCATCAGAAAGAAACACAGTTTAATCTGTCAGACTTGGAGGGGACGAAGGAACCTTCACTGGAGAGATCACCTGCTGGAGGTCAACAAAATAAAGATGGCATAATAAAGACTAAAGAAATAACAAATCTGGAATCTGCTTCAAAGGGTCTGCTTTTATCCCACGCAAGGAAAACCGGGATAAAAGATCTTTCTCTGCATGGAACAGAAACGGAAGAGGGTCATTGTGTGACATCTGATGTTGCCAGTGTTGTAGGTATTCTGGGTAAAAACAACCCCCTGCAGCAAAGCTATGAAGATGAAGAATGTATTACATCCTCTGAAGACATTACAGATTCTTACCCCCCTTCTAAATCGGATATTCAGGTCCCTCCAAAAAATCAAATGGTGGATTCCCCTCTTTTGCAGACAAAAATATACACAGAGGGAAATCTAGAATGTTTTATGTCTGTAAAAAGTCGACAGGCAGAAATGCTAACCCTGCCTAAGACAGTGGAAGATACTACACATGATCAAAAGCTTGCCTCTTCTCTTAGCACAGTAAATAATGCTACTGACCAGCAAAGATTAGACACCAAGAGGATCTCAGACAGCATGATGTCATCAGAGGGAGACAAAGACAGACATCCTAATCAAACCATCGTCAGCTCAAAGAGAGACATAGTTAAGGAAACATCTGCAATAAGTTGCTCCTCTGAGCTCATAGCTGGTCCTGAATCAGCTTCAGATCACAATGAAGACAGGCTGAAAGTCACATCACCTCTTCCAAGTGTGGACAAGGAGACTGAAAGTGCCCCGTCTGGTTCCCATCAAGTTAAAGGTTTTTTAACAAATGAAGCAAGCCAGTCCATGCTAAGGCCGACAGACATATCCACTCAAGTCCAGGATGAATGTGCTGCAGGAACTGCGTTATCAGGCATCGCAACAAACACATCTGCTGCACAAGATGTGCAACATTCCTCCTTCATGTGCAACCTAATAAGCACGCAAGCTAACGAGAAGCAAGATAAGGTGCAGAGCAAGCACACTTTACACGTGCCAGCCTCTAACACAGACGAGGAACAGTCAAGCCAGCTTGACCAGAAGCATGCGACTGAGAGTGGCTTGACCACAGATAATACCTCCACAATCATGGAGATAACACAAGGTGCCCAAAAGGTCAGGCATGTTTCTGATATGATAAAGGAAACCATTGAGTTGCAGAAGAAGATGAAGGAGTGGACCAAGCCAACAGAGGCCCGGGTCGACCTGACCTTAGATCCAACACAGTCTGTGAAAGTGGCACAGATGAAAGCAGCATTTGATCCACCCAAAAAATCTCCTGACAGAGCACTAGAGAGGAAAGTGTCGGTGAGAAAAGGTAAGAGGGAAACGTTTTTTGGGAAAAACAATGGAGTCCATTGGGAAAAACAGAGTTTTTTCCAATGGAGTCTTGAAGCGCTTTTTAACGCTTTCCATGTGATAGAAATGAATGCAGAATTAAATTTTTGTGATTCTTTAAAATATCAACATGAAACATAAGTTTCATGTATGAACTTGTGTTATGTTCATGGAATGTATAGCTTATTTCAGCATACTGGTGCCATCTTGTGGCGATACCTTTATAACGCGATCCTCTCGTTAAAGAGACACTTATTTTTTATAGGAGTACAAAAATGACCAAAGATGCATCCAAATTCATTCGACATTTCTTAATGAGTCGTATATAATTCTGCATATAGGTTATGGTGTTTACAGCTTAATGCATTCTCGCTGGGATACCATCGGCTTCCTACACAAACTATTAAAATATATTTTTAATGTTTACTGACGCCACTGTAGTTATGACATCAGCATAAAAATACCGGTTCGACTCGTACGTGCGGTCGCGTCGTTCATACCTGTAACACACCGAAAAGGCGGGACTACAAACACTACGTCCCGTGATTGGCAAGTCGCGACGTCACTCATTCCTATTCGTCCAATCGTGTCCCTCGTAAGGCGGCGAAAGATAAGGCAGGGCGTGGCTTCCGGCGGCTCTCGGACAAGTTGAGTGAGGTTGAGGCACAGGGAGCGTTCGCGCGATCGGGGACTGCCGCTGGGAGATTACAGCTGTCTACATTACAAAATTACAGTCGGACAGGGATATATTTTGTCCTTCGACAGCGGAGAAGGTAAGGATTTGACGTGCCCCTTCTCACGTGATGTTTGTAACGTAAGGCGAAGATCTGAACGAGGAACTTCCTAAGTGCGGATTTGAAAATCTAACCATGCGAAGGGATCATGGCAGCGTGCATCGGGCCGAGCGCTGGAAACTGGGATTGCTTTCATAAACTCTCTGTCTCTAGCTCATAGTCTGTGTTTTGCTTGGCATGCTTTGTTGGTCGCATACTTAATGCATGCGTGTGATGCAGCGAAAGGGGTTTGATTCAGTCTGACACCGCGTTTGAACAGTGTTGATCTTTTGGAAACGAAAGTCGACCTGGATGCGTTTGAATCGTAAACTCTCTTCACTTTAAATTATTCACTTATAAATCGTCACTTATAAATCATTTAAATTAAAATGTTAGAATGTTTAAGTTTCAATCGTTTTGGAATTTAGATGGTAATTTTGTCGTCTATACATTAATATATGTGAAACTTGGATTTGTTTGCAGATCAATAGAGAAGAAGAGGTTCGCTTGGCGATCATTAAAAAGCTAAATTTTAGGCACTTTTGTTTGCTATTTTAAGTTATCGTGAACGCTTGATCAAGTTCTCCTAGACCTGGTCTGCTTGTGCGAGCTGTCAGTTGAAAAACTGCTTCCCTGGTTCGTCTTGTATTTAAGGCTCTGAGCAAAAAATGAAAGATTTTTTATTCATCTAATAAAAGAAATCTCCCGTATTATCAAAGTCTAATCAAACAGGAAACACACAATCTCGACACTATTAATTCATTGAATTTCTGTAGGTGTGAGGGTGTGTGATTGAAAATCTTATCCGTGTGGTTTCTGTTAAAAAGTTTTAATGATATTTTTTTTGTCCTGCAAATAGTTTTTATACATTTTTGGTCTGTTAATAACGTAATGTTATGCTACCTAAAAGATCAAGGCGGCCTCACCTTTTTACTGTATGTGCAGTTACTGTAATTAAGTGAAAAGTTGTAGGTTTCATTGCCTTAAGGTTTTATCCATGAAAGGGATATTTCATTCAGAAATAAAACTTCTGTCATCATTTTCTCGTCCTTATGTTGTTCCAAATCTGACGTGTGGAACAGAAAACGAGATGTTCGACGCAGTGAAATTCTCCTCTTTTGTTTTAGAAACGTAATACAATTCTACAAGATTCAGGAAGAATTAGTGAGAAGTGACACCACAGTGTTCATTTTTAAGTGAACTATCGCTTTAACCTCAGGTTAACTTCCTGCCCCATAATTACTGTACTGTCAGTTAGAAGTGTCCAGTGTATGACTCTATTACTGGCATCTAAAAGTTGCATATCTTGCTTTGACTTTTTTTAATCTCATATATGTACAATTTACAGCTTTCTGTTGTGTTTACCGCGGTCTGCTTCAGATCCACCCTGACAGTTTAATTTCCTGAGTATTGTTATGGGCTGCTGTTGTTGTACACCTGGTTAATATTAGTGAATATTATTAATATTATTTATTTATTATGCAGGGTTTTCTGTGGCTACCCACGTGTCGACCACACTGTAATATTGTCTGCCTTGTTTTGGTTTGTCTTACTAACTTGCCAGGCAGCAGGAACGAATAAAAAATAATGAAACTTCAAACGCTGTGACATACTTTAAGGTATTAAAGAAAGTTTTGTTTAACAATCTAAGCTATGTTTGTGTTGACTGTCAAATTGCATTATTTATAGACTCTTATATTTGTACAGTATTTGTAGGTTTATGGAGTGGTTTTGTTGCTGTATTTGGAGTTCTGTTTCATAAATTTCAATGATCATGTTTATTTAATCTTTACAGGGCAAGAAGAATAAAAGTATTAATAAAAGTCTATTATGTAATTGTAATAAAAGTCTTAATATGATTTATTCCTAGTCAATTTATTTTGGGTTTGTATTTGTTTATTTTAAGAGTGTAGTCTTTGTTTAGTCCTCTGGTGCATGATAATGCTTGAGGCCATGCTGAAATCTTCATGTGGTGATGTTTGGGCTGGACGTCAAAATGCATCAGATGGTGTGCGTCTGCATGTGTGTGCGCGTCTGCGTGTGTGTGCATCAGTGTGGCATCTCTATGCCTGTGTGTTTGTGCTTTTTGAAAAATGGGTCAGGATGCTGGGTAAAATTAGTCAGGAGATGCAGGAGATGGCCGCAAGGCTGTGGAGAGGATGCAGCTTCAGGAGTGTGTGAGTGTGTGTGTGTGTGTGTGTGTGTGTGTGTGTGTGTGTGTGTCTGTCTGTGTGTACATGTTTTTTTACCACTGTGGGGAGGGTTATGGGGATGGAATATACAGTTTGTACAGTATAAAAGTCATTATGTCTATGAAAAGTCTTTGCTCATAAATCTTTGCTAAAGCTATCAGAGTGCTCTTTTTAACACTAGTCTTACACTAGGTAAAGTGGCAGGCATCTTGGTAAATAGAGAAAAAGCAGGGACCTCCACTATATAAATTTGTAATATTTGTATTGAATATTTGTAATTAGTATTGAATTTATTATTGCAGTATTAATGACATGCATTGTACCATATAAATGTATTTCAGTTTTGTAATACGGGTCTGTATTCTTTTTCAATTAGCTGTTTCGAGGTTTTTTCACAGATTTTAATGTCTCAGACTTTGTGTAATTTTTTTTCATTTTTCCGGGTTCATCTGATAGGAGGCCGGTGGGCTTTGTCTAACTGTACGTGGATCATGAAAATCTGTGGTTTTGCACATTACTTAAAATGTAGTCAAAAACCCCATTTAATGCCCGTCACTTCTGTCATTTGTTCAGTAGCGGCTTAAGATCACATCTTGAAAGTGAGGGATTGTTCTGGTAATGTATTGTTTTAGCTTTTTGGTTTTTTATTAGTGCCGCTGATGGTTCACTGAGATTATTACACACACACCAGCTGGAACTTGCACCGTATCTCATTGTTACGAATGGCAGCAGAATCTTAGCCGGAATTGCATCACAATGTCCTTTTTTGGCCCTGAGGAGGATTTAGGTGTCGTCATCACCCTGCTGTATCCTAATGACAGAGGCGGACTCATCCAGACCGTAGCCTGCGGCTCATTGGCCAGTTAGATTGCACTTATAGAATGGTAAATGATGCTTGTATTATGTGTGTTTTAAAACACTGTGGTTTCTTTATTAAGTCCAGGGTCCGTGATCTTTTCCAGAAACATTTTTTTGTTGTGCTGGTTGAAAGTCTCTCACTTCCTGATAGCAATTACTGAGTAAAGTTATATAAAAAAGGGATTAACATATATCTTCTGTGGAAGACACAGGCCCATAAAATGTGTGTCCAATCGCTGCATTCGCTCCGAGTGCAATAATAGGATGTCCCGCTTGCGTATTTGCATACCTCTGCGCACGATTGGAGGAGGTGTGGCCTTCGAAAGTGCTCTGAATGGAGGGGAGGGCGGAGTCTTATGCTGTCAATGCTAGCTTATTACTGCTAGCCTCTCAAAAATTGCCTACCGTACCTTATAAACAAACATAACTAAGATATATAGTAATAACTAACTAATTAACCTTTAAGATTTATAGCCATATTCTGACTTTATTTGCATAGGTGGATTTGCATAGAGGATTCATTGGCTTTCGTTTGCCTATTCAAACCACTGATTGTCTGATGCCAATATGAGCAATCTATGATTTGCTGTGCAAGTGCTGAAAAAGGGATCAAATGGGATTTGAATTACTGACATGGTTTTTCAAGCACACCATGATTTGAGAACTGCTAAATGAGTAACCACTAAAATGCCTCAGGGAACAGAAACTGTGTGTCACTGGACACACTGCGTGATAGGCCGCACCCTGTCTGACGAGGAAGTCGTATTATCAGCCAATAAACATCTATCTGTCAGTCTGTCTGTCTATCTGTCTATCTATCTTTCTCTCACCCTTTCTCTCTATCTATCTATCTATCTATCGAGAGAGAGAAACGTGATGAGACATGTTACACTGATGACAAACATTGGTGGGTAAATGCATAAATAAATGAGCAAAAATATTGAATACACAAAGGTTTTGTGTTTGAGTGTTGAGTTTGTTGACCTTCCCTAAAGTTTGGCCTTCACAGTGAGGCAGCAGTTCCGTCCATGATAGTATTTCTCACATCCTTGTACTTGTATATGTCAGGGGCTGGGGTACCATAAGGGCCTCGAACCTCATGCTCGAATGGGCTTTGTATATAAAAGGCACCTCTGACAGAAGTGGAGTGAGTGCATGTGTTATATTTGGAACATTTGGTAAATGGAATTTTGGAGCCAAACCATGTATGGTGTGTCTTAATTAAATTCATATTAGGTGTGTCATTTGTAAAATGGGCCGTTTTCTTCTCTGCTGTCATCCGCTCTCTCCTCCAACATTATGTCATGGCCCAGCAATGTGTCTGGATTTTATTGCAGCAAGAGGCAGATATAGACAACCATTGTGACATCACATTTTACACTCGTGTCACCTCTGACAGACGTTACCCTTTCATATCGGGACACAACTAGATGAAACCTGATTTTGAAAGGGGAACAACGTCTGTTCTCAGGTCACTTTTTCTGTTCCTCATGAACCCTGTGGACCAATGATGCGCCGACGCCGTGTGACAAGGCTTTCTTTGTGCACTGCTGAATTCAGGAAGTGAAGGAATCGCCTCAGATGGTAGTGGAGGCGGTTTCACTCGCTCTGATTTATTGTCCAGAAGTCAATGTGAAGTGAGAGTTGGCCTTTCTTGAAAAGAAGAGATGTTTACGATGGTTTGATCATTCTCAGGCCACTCAGATAATCCCCAGTTCTTCTTTAGGAGAGCACTTACTTCCCTCTTCAGTTGTACAAGTATCGGTAATTCCACTTTTAACTGTTCTTCCATCTGTTCATAAAGATACAGCGATTGGATTCAGGACTTGCATTTAGGGATATGTACTTTGTTCGATGTCTTGCGCGTGGCACTTAGTAGTTGGTACTTAGTCCAGTGTACTCTTCCTACCAATTTTGTGGTTATAATCTATGCTCTTATTCACTGTTGCCTCTTATTGTAATTGAAGTTGCTTCCTTGTCCTCATTTGTAAGTCGCTTTGGATAAAAGCGTCAGCTAAATGACTAAATGTAAATGTATTTTGTTGTGCTATTAGTTTAACTAGTTGGTTAACGAATATCTAGAAGACTATAGTCTCATAGCTAGACTTTTGACTGATCTCATGGGTTTGGTCTACTTTTTTCTGGTCAAGAACCGACCGCTTAGATTGTCAGACATGTGACACAAGCAACCACAATTTGCCTGATGTGACCTGAGCTCAGTGAAATTATATAAAGTCAGCCAATCGAATTGCAGCTTGCCATTTTGTGTGCAATATGCATCAAACGTCAGTAGAACACTTTTTTAATGTTATGTATGATATATGAAAACGTCATTCATAAATCGTTAGTGGAATGCTTAAAAAAATGTTACAGAACTAAAAAAGATTGAATATCGTTCTTATAATCAAAAAATAATGTTAATACAACATTGATACAACAAAAGAATTGATGGCTTGACTGTTCTTAGAACATTTAAAACAACATTTAACTTAATGAAAACATTTGGGAAATGTTATCACAACATAACATTGTTAGCTGCTATGGGCGAACCTGGTTAGGTAGGCCAGTCATGACACACGAATGTATGCACACATTGCACAGATTACTCCTTTACATGAAACTTTCCTGATTAGTCTGTCAAAATAACTGCGGCATGTGATTGTTCTGTCCTGAGAACCATTGAGCTCCACCCGTTCTTAATGTGAGGAAATAAGCCTCCTCCTCGAAGCCTCCTCCTCGAAGCCTCCTCCTCGAAGCCTCCTCCTCGAAGCCTCCTCCAACTATTCTGCTCARGTACAGACAGATGGATRATTGTGTTGTCAGATGGGGTCTCATTCTACATTCATGTTAATCTCAATGTCCCCGATCTATATTACTAGTGCACACGTGTTAAAAACATGCACATATCATGTGATTTTTCTACGTCAGGCTTGCTTGGTTGCCAGCATGTCTGTACAGCAGATCTGAATAAAGCCTAAGCTGGTTTTCTGGTCTAAGCTGGTCTGTCATCCTGTACAGTTGTTTTGTTGCTAGTTTTAGAGAGGTTCAGGGCTTCCACTTTCTTGCTGCATGGGCAAACTGGCTAAGACCTCCATGGCCAACTTAAACCAGTGGTAGTAAGACCAGCAAACCATCTTAGAACAGGCAACCAGGCTTAGGATGGTTAAGATGGTTGTTTTTAGCCTTTATGTAGATTAATAGGTAACCAGCTTCATAACCACGCATGTCTAACTTATAGCAGGTTAAGAGGAAAAATAATTATGCTGACCCTGGTTTTCTTGACACTGTGTGTGGCTTAGAATCTAGAACCAACAAACTTGTGTTTTCTGTACCTCAGTTTGTTTTGGATGACAACATTCTCTGCCATCTGCAACCACTTTTGTTCTTGTAGGCAGTCTGCTAGCATGTCTGGTGTGATCGTGTAAATTCCATCCTCTGTTTTTTGTGGTATAATTTGCACTGTTTTTAATGGGTAAGGAATGTGAAAGCGGGCCTGCCTGGATCATTGTTCTCATCGCAGCATTCCTTGGAAAACCGTCCGGCTGCTTTCTGGACATTGTCTGGAATTTTATGCATTGCTGCTCACGATAACATTCCCTACCCAAAACCATCTAATCCATCTATCTAGCACAAGCATGACTCCTCTCTGGAAAAATGACCACATCATTCGTGGGTGAAATTAAAGCTGCGATTTATAACGTTGTTGGATTAAAAATGAACATTGAGCAAGTACACGACAGATCAGTGTTCAAAACAGTCTTCTTACCTTATCCCGATTCAGTTTATAATGTCAAGTTTATAATGTTGATTTATAATTTGAGCTGTCGGGATAGATTTCCTGAGAAATGTCAGTTTGGCTTAACTTGACTTGACTTGACAACATACGTAATGTATGTTAAAGTATGTAAAGTTAGTATGTAGCAATTTCATGTTTCTAACAGAGATGGCAGTAGAGAGGTAAGAGTTACGAATTGCAGTACATTTACTCTACATTCATTTTTCCATGTCATGAATGCTGTCTGTTCATGTATCAGTCAATACTTAAGGTCTTTTCCAGGATTGACCAGTAACTCTTGGTAGAATTATGTTCCCATACTAATGTTAATACACATAAGGACCCAGTCACACTGTTGAGGCCATGCGTTGCTGGATGCATGGCAATGCACTGCTCTGGCTTGGAATGTGTGCCGACACAGAGATCAGTGTTTGTTCAGGATTTTTTGGCAGTAAGTTTGGCTTGCAGTTCTTGTTAACTTGATTAAGACCAGGGAAGAATAGAAGTTGACCTGCCTCATATTCCTTTATTTGTGTCATTTGCTGGGACTTCATTGTCTTCTGTCTTGCACCAAAAACTGTTTTGTAGGTACAGCACGCCTCGTACTTATTAAGTATTATTTAAGTATCTTAATTTGTCGCTGGTTTGTTTGTAGGCCTGATTTGTAACGTACATTAGCACTAATCTAGTTGACAAACATACAGAATGTTGTCATTCTATGAACAGCCCTCCCAAAAACAGATGCGTTCTGATGGCGTGTTTGTTGCAAGTCAAACACAGAATTGAGCAACAATTTCTGTTCTGTCAAAATCAAACTGTGCTTGACCTGTTGCTAATTTGTTTTGACAGCTGTGATAAATTATAACTGAAACCTTACTTTTAACCTTCTGGTTAAAAATGAACAAAAATCAGTTATTGAACAAGTACATGACAGATCAGTGTTTAAAACAGTCTCCGTACTCGGATTCGCAACGGTAAATGTATACTAATGATTTATAATTTCAGCTGACAGGTCTGATTTCCCAGGAAATGTCAGTTTGGCTTCATTTGAACTTAACATACATAATGAAAAGTACGTAAAGTAACCTGCAGTTTTGTGTTTCCAATAGAGATCTTTTCTTATGCTTATTTTGGTCAGAAAGCCGGTCCTTCATGCTGCTCCAAATTGATATTCTGTCGCCTGGCAATGAATTCACACAGTTTTGCTTATTCATGAATTTCTGTTGTTGCCTTTTTAGGCGACATTTGATCCAGTCAGTCTCTGCTGAGTCAGATTCTTTGACATATGCTGACAACAAAACTGTGCCTTTCAGTCGGTGATTGATGCGGTTATGTGGCACAATTATGGACTTGTGTACATTGTGAACTTGATTTGTATAAATGGATGCTTTATTGAGTTATGTAACTGATTTAATGGTTGTTGGGCGATCTACATGGCTTTCTTATGACTCACCGAAGCGTCAAGACAGCCTTTTGTGTGCCTAACTGATAAAGCGCGTTGTGATTTGTCCTCAACTGCCCACGTTCTGACTTTTTTGCTTTAAAGTCACCATGTAATTCAAATTTACGATTCTTATTTTTAATGGAATACTGCAGTGTTTAAAATAAACGAAATGACAATAAGTGATTCGCCCGTGCACAACATCATTATTTCTTTCATGTACATACAATTCATGTATCCTCGTAAACGCTAATTAAAATCTGAATGTGTACTTCCCATCTGGAACATCAGCCCATCTCTGATGATGTCAGTCTGGCGGCTTGGGCGGAGCCAGAGCCATTGCCACTCCCCTCCAACGGTTAGTCTGCTGTGAGCTTTGAAACGGCTGTTTTTCTGGAGCCAATCAGTTCCCAGTGGAAAACAAACAACCACGCCCTTCATTTTTCAGTTTCATTTTAAATGACATGAGAACGCTGAAGTTTTTTGCAACTTTCGTTGACTCTGACTTTAATGTGAAACCATGTCAGCAAACTGGGGGTTAGTCTAGACGTAAACAAACCCAAAACGTTCAAAAAAGTAACCAGTGGGATATTTATGTGTACATCTTCAGCAGTCACTTAAGGTTTTGAGGGATTGGGATAGACCAGTCTGTTAGCACAGAGCATAGTTTAAGTTTTCCTCGAACTCCTTTTTGGCCTAAAATGGTCTTTCTGTAATGTGGTAATACATCTGCTCTGCTTTGCTTTTGTACTTAAAAGGCCAAATTCACTTCTTCACTTGGTTGTACCTTTTTCATTCTTTCCTACAGTGGTATTTTGCTGGTGTTGCTAGGTAACACATGAGTGTTGGTAAATACAGGCTGGATTTCACCATGTGTTACTTGGCAGTAGGTCTCTGCCCCGTGTCTCACAATCGGACTACAGTGAAACCCCGCCTTCACATAGGAAATTGCTGTATAATTTGAATATGTTTAACCTGTGTATTGAAATCTGTAAACCATCCCTGTCTCTCTGACACTCTCTCTGACACTCTCTGTCTCTCTGATAGACTCGTCTGTCTGTCTGTCTGTCTTGTCTGTCTCTTTGTCTGTCTGTCTCTGTCTCTTCCTGCTGTCTTTCTCTGTTTCTTTCTGTCTCTCTGTCTTTCTCTCTGTCTCTAACCCCCCCCCTCTCTCTCATTATGTCTTATGCTTTAACTGGCCTTCAACGCGACTGCCAAGGGAACTAGAGTCGTGACCCTATTCTAGCCTCTAGCAGGTTTAAATATGCAACAAGAGAATTCCTCTCTGTGCGAGTGGAAGAGTTGTCATGTGACATTCTGGAGTGAGTGTGATGTTGAGACTAAATACCAGCAGCAGGATGATTGTGAGTAGAGTGAAAACAAGGTCAACATAGTGCGGCAGTCAGATAAAGTGCAATTCTGTTCATCAGAAATGCAATAAAGAGTGAGACAGACGATAATAATGGGAATCATCTTTGCAGTATAATCTTCTTTCATATGTATGTGATTAATTGAGAGGGCAAATGAGGTTTTGTTCTAAGACTCACCTTTGTTGTTTTCCTGACATTAGCCTACATGCAGTGTGGTTGCATAACCGATTGCCTTACCCAATAACTCAGTCCAAGACAGAGTTAAGCCATGCTGCTTAAGGCTGTTGAACTAGATTAAAACTAGATAAGTCTTAAAATCAACATGACACAAGTCCAAATGGACCTTATTTATTTCCACTGCACGTACTTGGTCGTACAGTTCATCGGTGCACATTATTCTGAACCAAATGTCAGAATGTAATTTGCTCCTCCACTAAAAAGCTTTAGTTTTCAGCTGACATCACAAATCCTTCTCGCTTTTCCAGCGCATCCTCTCCAGCCACTTGGCTCCATTCTGGTATGTAACGTTTCAGCATCCAATCAGTTCCAGATGGATAAAATTAAGCCCTGCCCACATATTGTTTCTCTCTGCATGCTTGTTTTTGTTGAGTGTACAGCATAGCAGGTTACGGAAGGTGTAAAAGTCGCGGCGTATCGCATTAACTTCCATAGCGCGACGTTTTGAACAATGTTCTAACTGTGACGTTCTAGCTCCAATGTTCTAATGTTCTAGCACTTGTTAAGCGTTAACATTATTTGTTGTTGATCATTATTTTTTTGGTCATCATTTGTTTATAAAGGTTCAGTTATAGTTCAAGGCAGTCGTTATAATTTTTGATTAAGAACGCCATTGTTGATGAGACCTTTTCCAGAGAAGGTCGTAGTAGGTTGTCATTGCGGCAGTAGGACTGTGTGATTATCACCATTTGTGGCAAAAATGGGAGTGATAAAGTTTAGTCACGACTCGCTGCTGGCTTCCCTTTAAGGAAGTCTTTACACTCGGCGGCCATCTTTGCAACGCCTTCGGGCTGATATTTTAGTCCTATCTACTTCAATAGCGGAAGACGGGTTTCTCCAAAATCACTGGCTAATAAATAACAATAAAACAATGTATTTTTCCAACCAACTATTCAACCTGACATTAACTGTACCATTTATTGTTTGCTTAAATTGCACTATAAAGGTTTCTTCCGGTTCGTTTCAGGCGCTTGTATATGCCCAAGGCCTGTGCCTCATAAGGCTGTGCCTCATAAGGCTGTGCCTCATAAGGCTGTGCCTCATAAGGCCTGTGCCTCATAAGGCCTGTGCCTCATAAGGCCTGTGCCTCATAAGGCCTGTGCCTCATAAGGCCTGTGCCT
>JAZGTJ010006791.1:0-24157 GCA_036877575.1 Botia almorhae | reverse complement strand
AATCAAATCCTGTGGTACTGTCTTTATATAATTCAAAAAAGGGTCCCAGATTTTATAAAATAATTCACTCCTGCCCCTCATAGAATATGTAATCTTTTCTAACAGTACACAGCTACACACCTCCGACAACCACAATCCAATCGGCACCTTAGGTTTACTTTTTTAGATGTGTACACACTGAACAGGATTTGGGAGTAAATTCCTTTCATTTTCATTATGTGTGTATGGAATACAGGAGTCACTCCTGAAGTTGTGATCACTGTGGCAACAGTTGGTCTCACAGCTGCAAATAAGAAACAAGAATGCCAAAACTTAATTATCTGGTGTAATTACATTTGACCAGAGTAATATGTATGAATGGGGAATTCATATTAATTCATCCAGCAATTAAACTGCTGTTTAATTTTTTCCCTTTTCTGTAAGTGCACAGTAAGTGGATGCTTTTAAACAGCTCGTTCTCTGAACTGTAATGTTTGGGTTACCCACACTTCAGCCACCACAGTGGAGAGAGATCGACTTGTATTACAATTTGCATAGGAGTAAATATACATGCGTCTTTCTCCTTGAAATATCGAGTTGGTTGTCTTCTCTCTCACTGCACGGTTGCGCTCCTTCCTCACGTGGGGTGGTGGCAACATTTAGCAGCGTAATTATAAGTGTCTTACTCTCTCTCTTACTCTCTCACACACACTGCCTGTGATGTACGCCCATTGTGTTCCAATTCCCCCAGTGTAATCAATCCATGTAATTACATTGTCGTCTTTTCCCCCAAAGCCTTAATCAAGCTGTGCGACGTCCTGGATCTCCCCACACTAAGAACGAGACCAAGAAAAGAAAAGTCAAGACAAGTGTTTACATCCACACATGCGGTTCAACAGACTTAAAGGTAAGCGTAAATAAGGCTACTGTGTACGAGTGTATCCACGTCTGTCTGAACGTGTTTGTGATAATACACAAACGGGCATAAATAGGAGATACAGCTGGCAGTGAATGGATACAGAGTCTTGCTGACTCGGTCAGAGATGAAATAACTGTACCAATAACAGCTAATGAAAAAGAGTTAAATGCATGGAATCTGGCCAGTGGAAACCAAGTGACTCAGGCATGGGCTGATGTTTCTCATTAATATCAGAAAACCGGCCTTGTGCTTGTTTTGTCCAAGGTTCCGAAAAATTGCTTACACCCTTCAGGGCTATTTTAAGTGCATGGCCCCTGCAGAGACATCACAGGCGTTCTTTTGTTACAGCGCTATTTCTAAAGTTTTCACTATGAAACTCCTCCGGGAGGCGGTTAAGCCTGGCGGGAAATTGAATGCGTCTGTCATGGCAGTCTGTCTCTTCAGTTGGGCGCTCTTCGAAACCAAATTGGTCAGTAAATTAAATGCAGTGTGCACCCGACGGTTTCATAATGAAGTATGACGTGTGCAGACTGTTATTCCTGTTTTTTTTTTTTACCCAGAGGGTCGGATATTTTTTTCTGCCTCTTTCACTTTAAATGTGTCAGGTTTTTCTCTCTATGCAGAATGTAACATGCGCTACGGTAGGCAATAATCCTGCCCTATGATAAACATTATCAGAAGGTGTTAATGAAATTCTCTGCCATTTGAAATATTTTCTCAATTATATTGGCGATGAGCTGCAGGCCAGATGGATGTCGCCTTGATTGTTGTTTGCCGCATTAAATTAGAAATTCATTAAAAAGCCATTCTGAGTGTTTGAGTGGCTGAATGTCAGACATAGAAAAGCTCAAAACCAAATACAAAACTGTGAAATAGATTAGAGTGATATCATGGTGTCTGAGTATGCATATGCAAATCGGCGTACAGACAGCTGACTGTTTCAAAAGCTCTTGTGTTTGTTTCATTTGATTCAAGCATAGGTGAACATAGCCTAGAAACTAACTACCCTACTGAAACCCATACATGGTTGCCCTCTACTCAAGTCGTAATTATTCCCATGATGCCATGAATGTTATTAAGCCTCATAAGATCTTAAGGATCACAGACACATGCTCTGCAAGCTGCAGTATAGTGCTATAGCGTTGTCAAAGCTCACAGGGAAACAGTGGATGACAGAGTGTGGTTTACTACCTGCCCCATTAACTGCCACAACTTAATGGTCTCTCAGCACATGCATTTCTTTGGGAGATTCCCAGCAAGAAGTCAGAGTTTCTTACCCCTCCAGTGTAACCAACAGAAACACAATGAACGACAGTCAGTCCTCTACGGTTGGGTTCTTGGGTATCAAGACAAAAAACCTTCCAGGGAGACCTTCTCACAGGCCTTCTTCTGCTCTGTGATCAAGAGCCAAGAGCGTACAGTCTCCTCACAGTTTTAAAGGGATAGTTCCCACAAAAATTCTGTCATCAGTTTCCCTCATGCTGTTCAACCCCGTATGATTTTATTTCTTCTTTGGAACACAAAAGCAGAAAATTTGAACGATGTGCTGCTTGCTCGTTTTAGTTCAACAATGCATTTTGAAAGCTCAGGTCCCCATTTATTCTAATTCAATTTACGGTCCTGGTAATTTTCACAGAAAAAAACTAAAGCCATGCAGCTGTGGAATGACAGAGTGAGAACATAACAGGGTTTTTTTTGGGTCAAAAATGGCTTTAAATAATTAAACAGCTTTGATTTATTCAGACAAAGCTCAGCCATTTTAACAGAGCTTGTGGCAGTAAACACGGCCCAACCCTTCCTGCTTTAGCATCCTCCCCTCATTCCCTCGTTTAACATGACGCTTTGGCATGACCGTAAGTGTGCGTAGCTCACAAGACAAGGGCAGAACAAGATAACTAGAACATGTGTCTTATAGAGTATGACACCTCCATGCCTCCTGGCATGTGCTGTGAGCCGTGAAGGTACCTGCAGCAGACTTGCTGTCGATGTCCGTGGGATTTTGTCCTCTGTTCTAATTTAATCATGTTCATGTAACATCTTATCTAATCTAGTTCCCCACTGGCTGCCTGTCAGACAAGCATATGCTTATCCACCCCTACACTGCCTGTGTAAATAGCCTGTAAATGTGTTTAAGGTTGGTAGGTACATGTCCTTAGTTCGCTCTAGACTCGAAAGAACACAAATATAGTTCTTTACATGGAATAGGGTGTCTAAAATTGTTGTGGACGCACATCATATTGCAATAATCATGTGCATAATCATGTCAGATATGTTAGGCCTATATTAAGAACTGTGGATGAGGTTGAGGATGATATGAATGAAGAAACTGTGAAGACTTCGCAGCTTAGATATATCTTGTTGGAGAGAGACAATTTTGGTCTTAAATATTAATGTAGGAAATTCAATATAATGGAATATTATCAATTTTACTTGATCGTTTAAATTCAAGAAAGCTTGATGTACCACAAAAACAGAACTTAAAGCTGTGGAAGCCAAGATAATAAACTCATTCAGTTTCTGAAACAAAGAACAGATCATTTAACACAGAGTCTGAAAAACAAAATCATGACTTTAACGATGTTATAAGAGGATTAAATACTAAAAATGTGTAAGATACTTGGAAAATGTGACCAGATTACCAGGTAAATGAGGAGTAGAACATTTTTTCATGTTCTGCTCATTTTGCCAGCATGAGTCACATATACTATTTTATTTTTTATGGAATATTGCAATAATTATTATAAAATATTTACTTATGCATGTTATGTTTTTAATTCATGTGCCCTGGCACTGAAAATGTGCTTCCCCTCTGTAATTGCAGACCTTTCCTGATGACATCAGTCTGATGGCTTGGGCGGAGCCAGAGTCATTAACCACTCCCCTCCAATGGTCAGTCTGCTGCAAGCTTTAAAGTGCCAACATTTCTGGAGCCAATCAGTCCCCAGTAGAAAAAAACGTGTCATGCCCTCCGTTTTTTCATTTCACTTTAAATTGCGTCAGAACACTGAAGTTGGTTACAACTTCCAGTTCACATGGACTTTAAAACATCACACAACATTCCACGTTCAAACGTTCCAATATTATGACTTCTTATTCCCCTCCCTCAGTACAAGGCAGTTCATAATTGCTGGCAGGAAAATGCTGTGTCATTATAAATGAGAATTGTGGCATTGTAAACTTCAGTATGAGTAGCTGTGAGCATTGATTGCTTTCTGTCTACATGACATGTGGTATGAAAACTTGCCAGCTATCAGTTTTCACTTTTTAATTGTATTGCCTCAGCAAGAAATCAAGAACCAGAAAGGAAGCTAGTTCAGCAGCCCATGCAATTATAACAGCTAGACCTGATAGATTGACTGACAGATAAACAGTTTTGTCAGTTTTAGTAGGTTTTAGTCCTTAAGAATTCGTCAGTGTGGTTGATACAATGTTTTGACAGGATGCTTCAAAATAACACCAAATATAAAGGTGTTATTGTTTTCCACAATAAGATTATAGGCACCGAAGCCTCACTCATATCTCACTCTGAATATGAGTTTTTTGTTTACAGTCAAAAGGACGTGTTTTATGTAAAATTGCTCGGTTGCATTAGATACCCACTGCTGATTTTATTTGACCCCATTGTTAAGACTCTCTCTGTTGATCTGACTAAATCTTAACCAATCAATGAAGCTGCTTGTGTCTGAGGTTCGCTTGGCAGAGATGGAAACAGCTTGTAGCTTGGAAACAATTAGCTCACTGCTAATAAAATTTTTGTTAGTGCAATGAAGTCTTCTCTCAGCATTTGGGTTTAATTTAGTGTAAAGTAAATTCATATCGTAGATCCATTTCATTATGTCATGTGACCCTCATTTACACTATCAACAAATCATGAATAATAATAATTTTGTTTGTTTATATTAACATTTTATTTTTTTAAACCAAGTCACATTTTAATTGCATCTGTTTTCATCTACTACATCTACATATAAAGCTAAGTTTTTTTTAATAAAGTCAGAAATGACGAAACGTCCTCTTCCTGTTTTATTTACATAATATAATGGTTGTCATGGCAAAAGTTACAGGCGTGTTGGGTGTTAAGTTAATTAGGCGTCAATATCAATGACCCTCTTGACTCGTTGACTTGCATTTAACTTCCATCTTCATCAGGCTTTGGTGATTGCAGAGCGAGGAAGCTGGATCTGTATGATGCAATTCCAGCTTTACTTTTGAGGGTAAATGTGTCTAAATATAAGCACAGTGTTAAATTGGATTAATGTTCTGTTTAGGGACTCCTAAAGCTAATTCAGGATTTTGAAAAACTGTGTGAAATAAGAGCCTGCTGTTCTGACAAATACACAGCTTGTTTTTGAACATAACATCGTTGCTGTGCAAATGTCAGCACATGCCTCAAGTCACCGCTCTCAATTTTCTGACCACTAAAGGGCACTAACGAGCATTTTATGTAACAAGATTGGTGCTGCGTTAGCTATGTGAATGAAATAGTTCAGTTTAATTTCTCGTGAATCATAAAAATGAATTTAAATATGTGATATCTGATTGTAGTCTGTAATTGAAATATAAGCGGTATCAATTTAAGGAAAAATAATTGGTGCCTACTGTCCTTATAGAACATAACTTTAATTTGTTATATACTAAAAATATTTCTTTCCTTTTGGGATATGATTTCAATGTTGTCCTTGAGAAAATATGTTTAGTAACATTTACACAATTAACAAAGTAAATGCAACGGGATAGATGTGCTCAGCATAGTTTAGTGGTTTCTTTTATTAAAATCATAACACATACAGCCTACTCACAGCCATTTAATACTTTAGACGCATATAATTTAAGAATATTTAATGTTGTTTATATTTATTCGAGTTTACACATCCCAATCCATGCCAAACTTTTGGGGTTATATTTGTATTATTTTGCATGTGAAAAACATTGTGAAAACATTGTGGCAGGGACTGAGCAAAGACAATGAGGCTAATGCAATCTGAAGATGATTTTACACTATAAAATAACTGCAAATTAAAGTTAGTGGGAGGGCAAGTCCATGAAATGACAACAGACCAGGACCTCATCAAAGTGTGAAGGGAATACCAAAAGTCCCAGGACAATAACTCCAATTTTTCTCTGTGACAACACATGGCAACTTCTGTATCAAATAGCCCAAATTACCGAAACTTTATTCGTAACAATCTGAACTTTAATAGGAGACTCTATAATAGCATTAAAATGCACCATAAATGCCTAAAGTGATTGATTATACCAACAACCCACATTTGCATTCATTTTATGCATGATTTGCTTTAAAAACATCCAAAATGAACTGAGGAAACTTTAGAAAACAAATCTAAAGGAATTTGGTGAAGGGCGCGGTGATAATTGTTTCATCCGCCGCTCGTTTCATGCAGACTGATGAATAGCGTGTTTGGGCAACAGACAGGCACTTTATTGAAGCTGAAACTGGCACTTACAGCCAAGCATGGCAAATGCAACCTTTAGAGTGCGGGATAAGAGCTGCCCACTCTGAGCGCAAAACGAGGCGCTGGGACACCTCTGCAAATGTTAATTGAAATGACCTGGCAGATTTACGAGAGGGGAAGAAGTCGTTAATGCCTGGCGCGATCCCGTGGCGAGCCGGATTTGAGATAAGTCCCTCTGCGGATCTTACGGGGCTTAAGAGGGATGGAGATGCCAGAGAAGAAGAGCTAATGAAAGTGCTCACAATGAAGCCACTGTAGCTTTTGATGTGTTATTAAAAATGACAAAGGACGTTGAATTGAATATATGATGATGGGGCCACTGGGTTTGTGTGGGAGACTGTTGAGAGATACCAGTTAAGTATTGAAACAGCATCGTAGACATGTACTGACATGATTGACATCGGCTAATGATCTGTTGCTGCTTTTATCTTGTTTATTTGGGCAGAATTAATCCTGACACGTTACATTTAGAAATAGTGATTACTTGGGTTTAGCGCATGCTTCTGGGCTTCCACTGCTACAATAATTGCAACAATAATTAATTGCATTAGCGATTCTAACTACAGTCACACTCCCAACATTGGTTATTATGATTCAATTAGCGTGCAGTGTGTGGTTAGTTTAGGGCTAAAAATATTCTTTTATGACTTACTCAACACTGAAAAGGTCAGTGTGGAACAAAGCACTGGCATGCCCACACAGCAATTGTGCTTAAATACATGATATTTTTTCTGTCTAGTAGCACATCCTCTAATTGTGATGAGTAACAGTTTGACGACATCATTTGCATTGCATTTGACGGCGTCGCATTTCCATACTATAAATAGAATCCTGGATGAGGAAAGGGCAAAGACAGGCATATTCAATTTACACAACTGAAATGTCACAGAACATTACTTAATGCCCTGTCTTTGGTCTTGTGCCTTTTGACCTGCTTGCTAGCAGAGAGGGGGAAATATCATTGATGAGACAGTGGCAGAGCGTGATGTGGCAGGAAGTGTCAGAGGGGCGCAGGGACTGGAGGAGGAGCTAAAGCAACCAGCCATCAGAAGGAGGTAAAAGCAATGCTTCATTAATAAAACCTGACAGACAGGAGCTGCAGGAATTGATAGTTTATAATTGTACATAATTGAACAGAACATGTACTAGTAATTTTCTGCCAGGACATCCATTTTACAGACATTTTAACTCTCAAACACAATGCTATGCAGTGCCAAATTCAAAATACAGGTAAAAGAGCTGAAAAAATCAAAACATAAAATGCCTCCATATTAATACAGTAAATCGAACCTCATTTTATGGATTGTTTTAATAGTGTGCATGGATGTGGCTGCCTGGAAAGTAATGTAGATATAAAGCCTTTGAGAAATTGCACCACATCTGTAACAGTAAAAGACAGTATTTTGTCTTATCAGTCTGAAGGGTTTTTTGTGAGTCATTATTTACTCACCTTCCTGTTGTTTTAAACTTTTACTGTAAATGCAGTTTTACACAGAATGATGTAACTCCTACCCATATGTCATTGTCAAAAAGAAACAATATTCTGTAGTCTGTCATGTTGACTGTTTTGTTGACTGTCATGTTGACTATTCTCTCCAGATAACTGATAACTTGAGAACTGCTGTGACCAGACCATTGGGTCAATGTTGACTCTCTGTTGTTGTTGTTAGGAAAAGACCTACATAAGGACTTTGTATTCCATACAAAAAAACAGCATATAGGTTTGCAGCGGCATGAGGGGTTGTAAATAATGACAACATATTCATTTCTGTGTAAACTAATTGTTAAAGTCTTCAGAGCTGTATTAACACACTCAGTGGAGATCAGTCATAAGACAAATGTTGTTATGCTTGTATACAAATGATGTACGACTTAATTGTTCCAATACACCTTAAATCTAATATCTCAATTACTGTTATATTTTCATACTATACTGTGATTTCTCTTAATTCAAATAAAAAAATATTAAAAAGTTCAAATTATAAACAAATTACTTAGGGCGGAAAACAGGATTTTATATCTGGACATTTTACAAAATGGTGACTGTTTTCTTTCTGATCATTAGTTTCTGAGATATCTCCACATTTCTCCATTTAACCATGAGCTATAACAGTTGGACTCTTACCAGAAGAAACAAGTCTATTTTTAAGTGAATTTTTGATGTAAAATGCACAAGACACAAATACAGCAGTTTTAAACACATTGGTTTTACACTTGAAATTATCCCAAATTAATTTTTCCTTATTAAGGACAGTTGAAGGCCAATGGAATGCTAAAAAAAAATGAGAAATTGCTGTCTTTTATTCTGTGTTCCAATAACAATTGCCTGGATTCGAGGGGATCCGAAGGGATCGGAAGGGTCAAAGGGGAAGATCTCTCAGTGTTACAATTACAGCCAACCTGAGACTGATTTGTTCTGTTTTAATTAAGCGCTTGCGAGTCCGACCTTACAGATGCTGAGGAGAGCTGCACGTGGGGAACTGCATGTTGCTAGGAGACAGGCTTATACGCTGCCCTGATGAAATCTACAACGCCCAGCTTTTCATTATTATTCCATTCCCTTTCATATCCTTCACATTATCTTGTGCGTTTCTTATTTTAGGACTGAATCTGACCTTTTTATTACAGTCTTCTCTGGGGAATACAGTTCGTAGTGTCTAATAAACTGGGATGGGAATGAACCGCTCTACAGTGGGAACTGTTCCCACTTTTTGGAATACTCTGTAAGCAATAAGGCATTTGTAAATTTGACTGTGTTTTTCTCATGTTAATGTTGCAGCCAGCAGTCTGATTCATTCCCTGATTGAAAAGGCAGAACAGCTGTGTCTTATGTATTGAGGATGCTCAACATTAATGACACCAGTCCAGGTCTGAAATATGCGCTGCGGCAAGCAAAAAATGAGCTTTGTGAAACACACATTCTCTTCATGTGTTATTCTCAAAGGAAAAATAGGAGGTTGATGGTTTTCATGGGACATTTTGATTGCTCCATCACATCAGTAACTACATCTGCAATCTTTTGATTGCAGCTGATTATTGTCCATCTTGTTCTGTTGGATATATAAGCTGATTTGATGTCACACAGTATCCCGCGCCAAAGCTGACACATATTCATTTATTTTTCATTTTCATTCACATTAATTAAATAAACAGAACATCTGTACAACACCATCTGATTGTTTAGTGGTTATTTACTGCAATGGGTCACAGTTTAGCTGGTTAGCATGGCCCCTACCAGCTCATGCTGGTAGATACCATAACTACACCATCTGGACCGAAAAAACATTTTTCTTCGTTAAAAGTCATTGAAAAGTAGTTTGTAAAAGTATTTTCAAAGAGTATTCCCCTTGTTTTCTTTGCTGCAGTCAAAGGTCTGGCTATGCAAGTCACATGGTATTTACACAACAACTGATTTCATGATGTACTTGTATCTTGAAATCTCATACTTATATCAAAAAGATCAAATGCTTGTTTCAAACTTTGATGACACCATGATGCAAAATTGGTTTCTGTGGTTCTAAGTCTTATGGCTTGGATTAATGTTGGGATTAATGTCAGCAGAGTAAAGTGGCAGTTTACTAAAAAATAAAAAAATAAATAAGATTTAGCCAACCTTTTGTATTCCTAACCCGTATGAAAGTCACACAGATTTGGAACAACAGGAGGGTATGATGAGAGAATGATAACAGAATTGTCATTTTGATTTGTAAACTGTTCCCTTAAGACTTGTTTCCTGTAGGCCAAAATTATTTGATAAGAATCTTATATTCTTCTGCACAAAAATCATTATTGTTGTCATCCATTCCTCATATTGCCCTGGTCAGGTCTAGCAATTACATTACCCTCCCCAGTAATTGCATAACCACTACCAAAGTTAAATTGTGGTCTTTAAGTAGATTGCAACAATGTTTTGTAATTCATTTAACCACCCCACTATTCACTTGTTATTTATTGATCAGCACCGTTTAGGAATATTGTGGTTTTTATTACATCTAAGATTACCTGCTGTCCAATGCAGTATTGCATTTCACTAAAATCAGTTCAGCCTGTTCCTGTGTGCCAGAACTCCCCCGTTACTCTCTGGAAATTGGTGGTGCACATTCCCCACAGGAAATACCTGTGTGCCTGCGTGCAGTCTTGAGAAATAAGATCACGTCTCAATCTTTTTCTCACTTGTTTAAAGGTTGATTCACAATTTGTTTTCTCTCCCCCCGCGAACAGCAAGAAACAGGGTGGGTGATCGAAAACATGGCGTCTTTACAGGTATGGATGAGGCGATCTGCCTCATCATTTTTTCTAATCCTGAGCTCATGCATCACATTGCCCTCATCTGTTCGTGTTCTGCGTATTCAAAAGGCTCGAACTGCGCCTGCATCTATATTTATGAAACAGTCACTCCACAGAACTGGATGAGATTGAGGCCTCTACTCTCAGTGAGTTCACTAACAGGAATATAGAATTCCTCCCTCTCTCTCTCTCTCTCTCTCTCTCTCCCTCTCTCCCTCCCCTCTCTTTCTCTTTTATACACACACTCACGTACACACAGAAAACTTTTCATTCCAGGAGAGCTTTGAAAGAGTGAATATATATGAATATATATTGAGCTTTCACCATATGGAGCGAGTAATACATTTTGCTGACTTCATATTCTTTTCATTTTCTAAAAGAGTTTGTCTCTGATTACAAGACAGAGGGAGAAAAGGATTAGCCAGCGAGGGAAATAGATTTCACAGATGCCCTCCAAAAACAGATCTATTTTACTATTATTTTCCGCCTCCATCATAATAACGTCTTCCTTTGATCACCTTGAAGGCACCTTCCCACAAGGATTTCCATTTTTGCATTATTGCAGTGACAAAGAGTTCAAACACACCCCTGTTTCATTTTCTATCACCCCTTTGTATTTGTCATCTAATTGTGCATATTACTGATAATTATGTTACCTTAGAATAGATTCTTTGGATCTCAAGCTTAGATCAAATGCTGTATTATTGGCTGTGATTTGCTTATATTGTCACTCAGTGTTTAATGCTACGTAAAGAGCGACCCTTTCTCTTTGTTTAAGAGCATGAAAAGAAACTCAGTGCTCCCTGGGAGGCAACCAGTTGTTCAGCATGCGTGCCGCATGTAAAAGGTCAAGGGAGCACCTGTAAGGTGCAAGTCTAAGAACAGCTCACAAAAGACCAAAGAAAGACTGGCAGGAGGGGATCAGATATTATAAAAGTCTTACTGTATGTGGGATGTTAACAATGGTTTATAGGCTCACCCACGGGCTTAAGTGGAGAACATACATACTGTATAATTAAATGGAAATTGTCAAAGACTACTGTATATAGTAATGAGTAATCCATTCACTGTGAGCAATCCATTAAACAGTATTTTGTTAATAAGAGCAGTATGCTTCCGCCGGATTATTCTTTATTCTATAGTCTTTATTCTAGAGATATTTTTATTAGCATATATTTTTTTTATAAAGTTGACGGATGCTTTTATAAAGCGACTGCATTCGATACAAACACACATAGAATAAGTTTGTGCTCCTGGAAATCAAACCTGTAGCATTTGTGTTGTTAGCACCATGTTAACACATTCTTATTCAACATTTATTCAAAAGTATTTTCTTATTACAACTTTTATTGTGTTGATACGCTGTAATATTTACAAGCAAATATAAGACAGCATCTGTAATTGGAATACGCAGTTGATCAACATAGCAAAGCTGACTGAGATTGTTGTTTAATCCATATGCAGTTTGGGAAGATAGATCTTTCAAACAGGGTAGACAAATTCAATAGCGTAATCAACAGCCAGACATATTTAGAATAAATAGACCAACACAGACCAAAACTACAATGGAACTAGAAAGCAACAGGAAACCTTTCTATACACAAAATGTGATAGCAAGTTATGATAGCGAGCAATAATGTATGATAAGGTTAAATTCTGTAACCGTCCAGACAAAGGCTGACTTGTGCGCCTGTTGTTCCAGGGGCAAGATGATCAGCATCGGTCATAAATACAGTAGGATCCAAAAAGCCCTATACAAGGAATAAAGAACGTTCATTTTGGGCCATATCTATTCAAGTGTCTGCATTCAAAATCCAATTGAACCTGTTCTAGGTAAGCTGGTCTGCCTGATCTCCAATGGGATCCAATTTCTTGATTTACTGTTTGTCTATTGAATTGCGGATGCTAGCCAGAAGTTAAACTGACATTGATTTTCAATAGTTTCCAAAGAGCTTTCCAGACATGTGGCTTGAATTGTGTGTGTTTGTCTATAATGATGTCCTGCAGAGCTGGAAAGATTGTCTGCAATCTTCATTGCTGTGGAAGCAAACAACAGGTCAATGAACGTTTAAGTGTTAAAGGGTCTATAAAATCTTTATTATTGAAAATCTATGTGTTATCATGGCTTCCAAAGACCCAATAAACCTCATCATGCAAAAACCAGAAGATTCTGGTTCATACCAGATTTATCATGCACTTATTACATTACATTATTACTTATTACATTAGGTCAGTTGTTCCCCAGGTACTATGAGTCATCTTGACCGGTATAACTTATATGTTAAATGTATCACTCCGCTTTGCTGGTTTGCATTCGGTACAAATGACAATAAATAAGTCAAATCAGTCTTGTGTCTTTTTTTATTTACTTATTTACTTTAATTGTTTACTTTGCAAATAGTCGTTTAGCCGTGTGATAATGTATATCCAGATGATTATTATTGTAAATACACTCCTTTAGGGTGATACAAGATTTGATCCAGGGTCCCGATTATCCCGTCAGGATGTTTTTTGAGATAACCGGCTGGAAGTACATTTTCCCTTACGTACCTTGATGTTCAGTAATTTGCCATTTATTTGCCATTTGTGGGTCCATTCGATGAACCATGAACAGTATGTCTAAAGACATTTCCTCACCCCAGGAATTACTGAAGCAGTGACTAGAATAGCCTAAAGAAAAATTAAGTGCTATGTAAGTAGCCTTAAGTGCTTTGATTGACTGTTTCTAAACAGTATGTGGATTGACGCATTTATAGTTTAACACGGTGAGACTCAAAGAGTGGCAGTCATATCTGATTAGCATTAATTAATGTTTGACATTAAGTAATGTTTCCGTCTTATTGTAGTTTTATTAGCCTTTAGACACAATTAAACGTCTTTAACTTCCATTAAGAAAACCACTACCTATTAATATAAAACATAGAGAAAGAGATTCAGTATACCATTACTATAGACACCAAAGCTCCAATGCACCAAAAGTTTATTGCAGCAGTGTAATATTGACTGAAAGTTTGTTTCAAACTTAGAAAGATGAAGAACTCTGCTCATGGTGATGGCGAGATAATCAGAACAGTGAAAGCATCAGAGTACAGCGAGCAGCAAATCAATGTTCTCAGATGGAACATTCGTAGGTATTGATCCACGTGTGAAAGGTGCAGGAGATGTGATCAGACATCTGATCCTGAGAGAGAGAGAAACCTCCAGCTTTCTTTAGATTACAGTCACTCCTAATACGATTTAGAATAAAGTCCATACACTGCTCATAGATTCATTTTAGAACTGTTAGTTATTCCTGCGATAAATAGTGTTTGCGGTTTAGAGATACACCTAACCTTTTCACTGTCATTTTGTTGTCATAGAGAAAAGAAGATGAAACTGTCTCTGATACTTAGGTCATAAGGACTGTAAACACATTTGAGATTTTGCAGAAAAGGAAATATGCTTTTTCTTCAAAGCTGTGGAGGATCAGTAGAATAGGTTACCAAACTCATCTCTCTCTCTCTCTTTCTCTCTTTCTTTCTTTCTCTCTCTTTCTCCTCTTCGTCACTTTTATATTTCATCCTCACAGTTCAGTGAATGTTGTGTTCCCAAAGGTTCAGTCAGACGTCTACTCCGGGCTCCAGTTAGACAATCACTGGACAACACGGAAGCTTACATTGAATTCTAAGGGGGCATTCCAGTTATGCAGTACCTTTTGAAAATGGCAGTTTGAAAGAAAATCGGTGCAGCAAAATGAACACCACAAAACATCACAGAATGCAGAAAATCCTATGCAAATTACATGTGGTTTCCAGGATTAATGTCACCTACTGGAAGATGATATAATTAATGCTTAAGTTAGTTATTGACAGGAGTATACAAGAAGCAACCATTAAAACATGCCCCACGTTTTTATGTATGGAGTAACAAGTGGAAATTAGTGGAAAATGAGTTTAAGATGATGTAAATTATATTTAACAAAATATTCACATCATATATATTTAATATTTCAATATATGAATATTTTTTCAAATATATTAACATATTATAGGGAAATGTACTGCATAACAAGAACGATCCTATTAATAGAAAGCGAAATCAGTAATGACTCCAGTTTGAACAGGCGTTAAACCTGGTTCATTCATTCATTGAAATGTGAGCTTTCACATTGATTATTGTTCCCAGTCAATTAAAAAACTTAACATCAGGGCTTATTGATGTCTTAGACAACAAAAATAAAATACAATGAAAGTTTACCATCAGTGGCCATTAAGCTACATTGTAATACATAAGGAGATTTGAGTGGCAGCTCTAACGGTTTATAAAACAGAAGCTGATATTTAATTGGTTGATGTGTCTCGGTGAAGAGGCGACACCTGCTGTAAATGATTGCTGTACCGGGACAGGAAACAATGGCTGTTCAGCAGGGACAGCCAATTATCTGCTTTCCTGGGCTGGACTGCTAGTGCACTGGGACACTGTGTACACTCACAACCACTGTGGCTGAGGAGCATGCTGTGCCTTCCCTAATAATACGGCTTACCTTCATCTTAACACTGAAAAGATCATTAATCATGAACATGTAATCAAACGTATAGCACAAATTATACCGGTCGAGATGGCTGAGGACATTACATAAGCATAGCTTACAAAAAAAGCAAAGCAACATAAAACCGAGTGCTTTAATAATAACCTGTTTTTGTATCGTCTGCTGATATATGTGCAAATTCAAGGTCCATGTCACTGAGTTACAATGTTACTTTATTATTTTTGCCAGTTCTTCAGTGTGCCATAAAACCTGAAAAACACAAGAAGAAAAATTAAATATGACAAAGATTGCTTGATTTCATACTTGCTTAAGATACCTGGGACCGGCTTTTGAGTGCATCTAAAATTGTAGAAAACACAAAACTCCAAGTACATTGGAAAATAAGCTCCCTAAAGTGTTTTTTGGGGAATAATAAATCTCCAAGTCTATGAGCACCACAACTGAAAGTAATGCTTCTTAATAGGTTCCATTAATCATCATTCTTGAAAAGTAAGATGGCACAGGGGTTTTATTGATGATATGGTTTGCGGTCAATGATGTGATGCTAGCAAGACATGCTAAAGTACGCAGAATGTTTGTATAAAACAATACAAACATGAAAAGCTTCCCCACACATCTGCCTGAGCATCTGGAACGTTTAAACAATGTTCTGATCGAAGATAATTGGAGGTGAGTCAGTTATGCAAGCAAGTATTAGTATTTCTATGACTCGGATGCATTAACAGAAGTTTAAAAGTTAACTTTTCTGTGTTCTTTTGTTTTAGTTGTCTAGTCTGCTCTAAGACTTCCATTAATCATCCTCCTAGAATAAGAAAAAATGATTCTGAAACCATCTACTGTAATTTTTCTATGGCAAGCAGAAACATTTAAGTGCTATAAACTATTGAAAAAAATTCAACGTTTGTAGAACTTTAAAAAATGTCAGTGTTATTTGTGGCTTATTTAAGTTGAATTTATTCGGCTAATTATTTTAGATCACTTAAAATGTCAAGTTGCAATGACTTAGAATCTGCTGGCATTATAACAGTTGCATATTTAAATGACGTAACTAAGAAGATTCTTAAATCGTATCACTTTAAGAGTTTGATACAAATTGTTACCTTTATGTATATATTGGATTGATGTGCTCCATCTAATGCCTTCAAAAGAAATATCCAAGTAATTGAGATCATGAGACACTAACACATGGAAGATGAAACACAATAATGACAATCAACAAACTGATCATTTCAAGTAAAGCGACATATTCATCCTGATAATAAGTTTCTAATTGTGACAAGACAATAAACAACAGTAGTGTAAATAAAACATTGCACATGGCCAAACAATACAGTCACATTCATGATTTATGTCCCAATGCATGCTGGGAATTGTAACAGAAAATCTGCATAAAGATGCATTACTTGTGTTTCTGAGGAATGTAGTTTTTTTTAGAGCTCTGGAATATTAAGTATAACGTTGGTTACTTTTTCAGCATCATGTACTTGATCTGAGAATCTTTTTATCACAGCATATTTTGAAGAGTGGGTAATAAATTTCTCCTCTCGTTTGCTGTCTGTTTTTTTGTGTAGACAGACTTTACAAAAGAGGAGAAACAGCAGGAGCTTTACCTCATCCCTGCACCTTTCACCTCCCCCACATTCCTGTCTCATCTCTCCCTCTCTTCTCACTGTGTTTCCTGGAGTGCCACATTGTCAGCTCACCTGTCATGCTCTCCCCGGCTCCTCCATTTCTCCTGTTTTCCCATTTTCCTACTTTATTACATCGTTTTCTGTTCTCTCATTGTGACCCTTTTTGGGTTGGCAATTTGTTTACTCTCTGATCTCAATATACTCTCAGTATATTGTGCCTTATAATGGAGTTACTCGTCATTAACTTCTTGTTTATAGAACTGTTGTATTACCACACTTGCGTTCAGCCTTGTCTCTTTGCGCACTGCAGTTTCTCTCTTTATTTTGTTTTCCTCCCTTTCCATTTACTCATACTGTTTTCCTGGTTTGACGGCCCTTCAGTCTGTCCAGGAGAGTAAAATCTTTGATCAGCACAGTGGCATTCCGCCATTTTTCCCCCACTCTACTTTTCTTGACAAAGTACTCATAGTTGGACCATTTTGCCAGACAAGAGCCAATCTGCAACATCAACAACACTGTCCTCCATCACTGGCAGCTAGCCCTGTTCAAAATGAGAAGGCTGCGACTCAATGCCTCTACTCTTATTTTCCTGTAAAAGGGGTCACAGTCTCCGTTCACAACTAGCCATAGAAGGACAGAACCACACCATCCATACCATCTGTGTTTTGTCAGCCCTCAGTAGGCGTCATGGAGATCAGCTGTGTTTCATTTAGGTATCTACTTTGCTTCAGATAATTCTGTTACAGTTGTGTTAAATATACATCTGTGACATGTTGTTGTTGACAAGTTTAAGACATTTATAAGATCTTGTGAATCTCTAGAAGAGACACACATGAAATAACTGGGGTTTGTTTGTTTGAGGAATATCTGATAAGCAGAAGATTTAGGCAACAGTCATTTTCCTTTATTTAACCTTTAACCTTTTCCTTTATTTTTCTCTTTAAATTTCATTACTTTGTTGGAGAAACAATTGAGATATTAAAGATTTCATCTGTGATTTTTCTTCTCCTGTGGGAACCCCTGAGCTCTGTACACACCCCCACTACCATCATCCACATCTGTTAGCTGTGTCTCCTGCCTCCCACACTGCCAGCCAAGAAGCCACTCCTGTGGAGCTGGGATATTGACAAAATTAGGGAAGGGGCCAAGTGCTCAAGCCTGAGAACAGAACACTGATCCTGGGAGGATGGCTGGGAGATTAGTCCGTACTTAACACTGTGCTGAAGCCATGACTTCCCTAGGATCAAACTTCAGGAATAGATTGAAAAGTGTGTGAGAGCCAGACAACAAGTAAACAGCCATACCTGAAACCCTGAAACTCAGAAGACTTTATTTCAGAAACAAACTCTGTAATTGGGTGGCGGATGTGTACTGCAATGATTTGCCAGGGCTTGGTGTTAAGTAAAACTAATTAAACAGCCTACAGTTCACACACAGAGAATCTCATTTATCCATTGTGAATTTGTTTTGGCAGCGAGTGCTCGCTCTCATCTTGCTACAAAACATTACCTTTTTGACTGTATCTCTCTCTTGCTGTTTAACTTTTACTGTTCCTTTTTGATAGGGTAATTTGTGTCAAATATTATAGCAATTAACCACAGAAAGCACAGTTGTACTTTTTCTTAAGCACCATCCAGTTAAAGTGGAACAGCGTGGTCTTATAAGCGTTTATTTCTGAAATGCGGGAAAATATCCACCTACAGAACTGCAGAGCCACAGTTTCCACTGTCTCTCCAGCTTGCTTTACTTAAAAAAAGATTCATATTGGTTCTGACATGCTTCACTGCAACTTAGCAGATTTCTGCAAGGTGAGATAATATTATGGCCTTAATGTCTTAACATATTTTTAAGACACAGAGCTGCTATAATTTGTGTAATGGGTTATGCAGGGGTGCAGATCCTTGTTTTTATAAAAGAGTCGTTTGTACTATGAAGTTAAAAGGTGTCATCTCACTTATTTACAGTGCTTGACTAAAAGGAAAGGAAACTGCGTCATCATTTGTCATTTGCCAACCGCCATGTCAATCCAAAGCTGTATGATTTTTTCTTCAGTGGGAACACAAAAGCAAAACTTTTGGACAATTACACTGGTCAAGATTATCTGGCTTCTAAAAGAATTCACAGTAAAGTGATTCCAAGTAAAGATAAAGTAAAGATGTTCCAAATCTCCTGAAGTCATGAAAACTTTATGTGATGAACAGACTATGTAAATCAAAATAATCTTCTCCCTCAGTGAGTTATTAACATTTAGTAACATGAATCTGTGAACAAAATCAGGTGGACTCATGAAGAATCATTCACAGTAGTTCAATTCTGAAAATTCAATTTAATTTGATTGGCTTTTTTTGACTCAATGAATGATTTGTTCATTTGTTCATGAACTGGACATTTTATTTTTGTCATAAATGTGTCCAGGACAGCTATTGTGGGGCTGATGTTAGGATTTTCAGTCAATTATTAAATCTCTGTCTTTTTTTCACAGAAAGTTATTGCATGGCTTTAGAAGATGTGGATTATGGAATGACTCATGCTATATTTTATGATACTTTAATGGTGCTTTTGCGTCTTTTTTTAAACTTAAAAGGCTCATTCTTTGAAACTGAATGGAAACAAGAGACCAGAACAGTTGTTTAGAATGTTTTGCACTCTTCATAAAAAACAAATCACACAAATTTGGTACCTAAGGGTGAGTAAACAGTGACTAACAACTTTTTAGGTTAAGCTGTACATTGACCCTGACGTTATGCAAGATCTTATATGTCCACAAATAGCCATGTTTTGAACATGCGTGTAATCTCAGTTAGTATTAGTATCATAATCAACTCTACTGAGAAGCTTTAACCACCCAATTGGTAAATGTACAATGAGACTCATTGTGTCTGGTCATTAGCTTCTCTGATGCACTGCTTTCGGATCAAGAGAGGCATGAACATCAATTCATTTTCTCAATAAACCTTGAAGACCAAACACAACGTAAAGAAAAATCTATCAAGGACACACGCTGTTGTTTTAATTAAAAGGAGTCATCTTTGCGTGACAAACTGTGTGAATTGACACACGTTTTTTATAATTATCAATGGAATTAAAAAATGAAACAAACTCTTATTCAAGGTTATTTATAATTGTAGCTTTTTATAGACTTTTTATAGAGTTACTGAAAAATCTAGAACTCCAATCACCATGTTATTCTTAATAAGATGTTGCCATGACAACTTGAAAGAGGCCTTCTCCCTAAAAAGTCAATTTCAAATCAATTTTACCCAATAACAGTAATGTCAAATTTAACCCTGAGAATTTCAGTAAATGACATTTGCTCTGGTGACAGTTCCACTATGATTATGCTTGCAGGATAAACTCCCCTCAGTGTAGTCTCAAGGGACCACAGGGAATCATGTACCTGACATGCCTAATATACAAGTTGCAAATGGAACAGAATTTTCTGCATCCAACACCACAATACCTTCATAACACTATTAGGTCAGGCTAAATCGCTGAATTAGCTGCTAATGAGGCATATTTAAGGTAATTGGTAAGTAAAGCCACATGTTCTTTTGGCCTTTTGGTTTAACACCTCTTATTTACTGTGTGTTTGTTTTATTTTTGTGCTGTATGTGGCTTTGCAGCTTCTCACCTCTGTTTTAATTATCTTCTTACAATATAACATGTCAGAGTAATCAGTAGAGGAGACTGCCCTCATTTGACAGAGAAACAATGTAGGGGCAGAACTGAGGTTGGAATGTGTATGGGGACATCCAGAATGTGATATACTGTGACACAGTATGTGTCAATATGTCAATATGTTACGTATGCAGCGAGTCATTTTTGATGTAAATCTAGTCTCAGTGTGACTCATAATGCTAAAAAAAGTCATTTCAAGACTGTATGTGTTTTAAAATACCATAATTAAAGTACACTTAGATCTTTCTGCTCACTGCAGTCCAGGGCACACTGTACACTGATGATGACAGCTCTTGTCGGGTGTTTATAGTGTGTTTAGAAGTTAGTGAGCTGTAGCGTAAGAAAACTTATAGTTGCAGCATTTGCCCACATTTATGAGATTCATGACGTTTTGTCCTAACAAAAGAGTTTAAGAGGAACCTTAAATGTCCTGCATGTGTCTTAAATTCTGTAAGCATGACTGTATGTTTTATTTGTCTGTGAAATAGTTGGTTCTTATTGCATCTTGCTGGAAAAACTGTTAGTCTAAAACGACAACAAAGAGGTTTAATTATGTCACAATTTATACGAGTCTCCACTCGTTTCTGTTGCAGAAACTTAATTGGTGTCAATAGTTTTATTATACAACATAAGTGCCACCCAAAATGTATTTTGCTGCAAAATTTACCAGTTAATAAAAAGTTAACTTAAGGCTTTACTTAAAACATTCAGGCTTTAGGCCCAGAAGCAGATCCCTAGGAATGGTGAATTAAATATTGTGTTGAAGGTGAAACCAGACAAGTTAATTTATGTGGGCAATGTCCTCATGTTTGATCGTATATCTATATACTGGAAACCCTATATGAGCCCACAGATACCAGATGTCACATGGGAGACACGCTTTATGAGACATGTGTCAGACCTTCACAGTGAGCGATGAGCATCAGAGGAAATAGTCTCTGTGAGTCTTATTTTCTCAGCATGGCCAGAAGGACTCAGTTTTATTCTATAGCCTTATAAAAGCTGAACCGAAGATCTTCACGGACTTCCGAGGATGATCTAGGAAATCTCAGAAATGCTTGTTTGATTCAGCAGATATTAAAGATGCAATTGGTATTGTGAATCCCTCAATATGGAGCTGTTTTGTTTTACTCCTTCACACACACACACGCATGCTAGAGACATACAGAGCACAGTCTATGGCTGTGATTAGTGTGCCAGGCTGATACGTGTGTTAAATGTCTGAGATGAATCCAGCCATGAAATTGATCTGGGCTTTTGAGTGTTGCTCTTGTCTTTAAGGGAAAAGACTACAAGATATTACTGAAGCAATGAGAAGTAACCAAGGCACTGCTGCATGACATTGAGCAAGATTTAAATCACAGTCTTAAGTAATGGGCAGCAATAAACTATTACTGTCTGTCTGTCTTTAGACAACATGAAGATGTTATGTCTGTAGTCTAAGCATCATTGGTCTTTTAAGTGATTTCATACAGGATATTGATAAGTATATTGAATGTTGTAAAAAATCACTCAAACACACACACACACACACACACACACATATGGAAAACTCCACTGTACTGTATTTTTAGAATGATGCTTCTCTAAAATATAAAATGTAAACGTTCTACATCAGTCAGTCTTGATGTATGTGTTTCTGTCTTTATATCAAGCATACATGCTCAAACACGGCACACACATATAGCCTGGGGGCAATCCTATTATTAAGACATATCACATGTGGCCCACCATTGATCTCTGTTGGCTTCGTTGCGCTGAAGTTTAATCAGCATTCCTCCCAGGGCCCGTCCTCTTCCACAGACTGGCTTCCTGCCCTGCTCCCCTGATCTGGCAAAATAACATTGCAAATTTGCAAAAATACATTATTAATTTTCTATGAGGCATGCCAGACGGCACCTCTTGACAAACATGCCTTTTATTTTTTTTTCCATTTTTCATTTCCTGTAGTGCACCTGAGACACCTCCTGCACTTTTACACCCCACCCCCGCTCTGCCTCGATTCAGTCAGCTACTGAAACGATATCTGCTAGGAAATCATTTTGAGAACATCTCAATAGAATACAGCACCCTGCCCAGGTGTGTGTCATTGTGTGTATGTGTGTGTGTTTGCTCATTTCTATGCAGTTTGCTATCACACATTGCTCACAAAATCATTTCCCTCTGCTGTGCAGGAGAGAGAGAGAGGCGGAGAATTCACCCAGTGAGAGCCAAACCCCCCTTCCCACCTTCACACACTAGCCACAAGCTCAGCTATTTCAGCAATAAAGTGAATATCTGTTCTCCACGGTTTTACAGACAGGCGTTTTAGTGGAGCCCCCATTCACATAAAATGGGAGATAAGTGTATTCTCACAGCAGTTACTGTGAACTACTTTCTACATTGTTCTTTTGTTATGATAAAGCTCATTGGGTCTCATTCACTAATGAAAATGTTCTTACTCACCAAAGGTTCTCCTGTTGTTATTTCTGGTTTCCGATGCACATTAATACGTTCTCATTCTAATACGGATACATTATCTAATCACATTTTTAGATTTTTTCAAGTAATACCAACAACGTTTTGGCCTAACACACCCCGTGTTTCTAAGGACACCAGGACTCTGATCTTTGTCTACATGTTTGGAGTTGATTTCAAAAGCATGTACAAATTTAGATAAATCATGGTTTCTGCGTAAACGTATTTGCAGTTTTGAACACACAAAAACGTCTGGATGCACGGCTAGTTAGATGTCACCCTGACAACCCCCACATGCACTGCAAGATTCAATTTAATCTTCTGTTTCCAGTCCGCATTGGGAGAAGTCCCAGTCTCCACGCTGCCTGCATGAAACTGGTGTGCATGAAATTGAGAGGGGAGCAAGGGAAAAAATTCGAAATAAAAAAAAAATCTGTTCTACGACTCCCTTTGGGCTGTGTATCCCATGCAGTTTACCAAACTCACAAATCCAATTTTAAAATGGTATTTGGTAGTTACAAGCACATGACCTTGAAATTGGATAGATACGGTGCGCTATAGGCCATTCTGCGCTTTACGCTTAGCCACGGTTGACTGTTGACTCATTTTGGTCCGGACGAGATCATGACGGGAGTCGCCGTGCGCTTCTGGAAGCGTCTCCGGGGTGCCACTGATGTGTTACAGTCCCGTGCTTCATTTGAACGAACATGTGAATAGCTTCAAATTGAACTCTGTGGGGACTTCGGTTTACTACATATTAGGATGGAATCGTGGCAAAATAACACACTCTGCTTATATTTGAGTCATCATCCATTATACCTGTTAGGGACAGAAGTACCCGCAGCCTCCTGGAGGCACCATTTGACTCCACAGAGTCTGCTGCTATTTCGGATGTCATGTCAGTGGTCAATCTCATGTGTCTATATATTCATATATATATATATATATATATATAGACCAGTATGATAATGCAGTGCAATATACAGTATAATAATACAGGCCATATATATTTATATCTTAAATGCAAAGTATGTTTAAATTTTTCATAGGAGGCAAATAAGATCTGTCTTTTTGTTGTGAAAATGATAAAGAGTAGGTGAAGTGTTTTCCTTTATCTGCTTAGCATACTTTTGATACTGCTGTTAAAATGACAGCTGGGGTCAAAAATCTAAACCCGTTCAGACAAACAATCAGATGAAAGGAC
>JAZGTJ010006790.1:0-24162 GCA_036877575.1 Botia almorhae | reverse complement strand
TTTAGTTGTCTTCCTCATGTTGAAATACTGTTTTTACCTTCTAGACTATGTCTTCAGTGCAAATAGACATGTACAATCGTTTTTATAGTTAAAATTTAAAAGTGACACGTATATGTACACATAATGTATGTATATGTGAAATAAGAAATGACCTGAACAGAGCAGTTACTGTAATTACAGACATGCATGTATTACACTAATGACATTAAATATGTAACAGCTTTAAGACAGTCTGTGGAACCTGCAGCAGTGGCACGAACATCTGAGTCAGCAACTAGCTGCATGGGAACCAGTTAGTTTCAGTTGTTATGAAGTGTTCAGATGGTCTGTGGTGGTTAGTTGGTTGCAGCTGAAACTGAAAGCTCAGCACAACAACAGAATCTGAAGTACAGTAGGCCCACATTCAAGTGATCCTTAGCAATGACATAGAACCAATTTTGGTTCCTCAAAGAACCATTCTCTTAAAGGTTCTTAAAAACCATTCTCTTACATTCACTTACATCACTACAAGGAACCTTTACTGAAACAGATGTTAAAGGTTCTTTATGGAACCATACAGACAAAAATGGTTCTTTGTGGCATAGTGTAAGTCATAGTGTTGCCAAGTCAATCAGTGAGTCATTTCTAACAGAGCACATCTTCATCCAGATCTGTGCATTAAATGACACAGAGATGCTTGTGTCTGCAGGCGTTTTAATCCTGAGTTGAAGCAGACAGAGATGAGGACAGCAGCTGACATTGACATACAAACTGAAGAACGGATAGGAAGTTTAGGAAAGATGAGCATTATGCAAAAGCAGCACAGATCAGCTCATCTTACAAACTCAAAATGAAACATAATTAAAAGGAATAAGTGTCACTAAAATAAATAAAAAAGAACTAAATTAAGAAAAGAACTAAATAAAGACTCGACATTCAAAATCCATCAGTGAAAGCACAAAAATCACAAAAATCAGACATTTATGAGCACAAACTGAAACACACACACACACACACAGTTTATCATTATGCTAAACAAGCACTGCATTCTACGAATAGAGCACCATCATCATACAGTCACGTCATCAATGAGACATTGATTTCTGGATGTATGTCTCCCCCTACAGGTGACGAGTCTGTATTACATCTACATGCAGTCTCAAAACACGAGCTCCAGGAAATGCGTTACTCTTCACAATTATTTGAAAACATTAGAAATATAATTTTATTCTTAAAAAAACAAATCAATACAAACTCATTTTCACACACACACACACACACACACACAACGCACATTTTGAAATCCACTCTCTACATTGTTGAAATCTTAATTTTTTTTGCGTTCTGTGATTTTTAGGTTTATTTTTATGCTCTGAAGCACATGGCTGACAGGAAAATATCAATGCTGTAGTCGATTAAGGGAATCTCTGGAATCATGTGTTCCTGTAGCTCAACTCTTAGAGCATCACGTTCAAACTGTAAATATACTGTACGTTGCTTTGGATAGAAGCATCTGGCAACTGCGTTAATGTAACATTTAATTGTAATACACAGAATATCTTAAATCTCGTATGGAAAATTAGCAGGTTTTGTGCACTGTATGCTTCAAATCACAAATACTACACATTTTACATCTTTGTAGCTGATGCGCATCCGATGCACAGTTACATTGGAACTATGACAGAGCTCCCTCTGCTGGTTATGAATTGCTAAATGTGATCATATTAAACAAATTATGACGTAGGTAATACGTCAACACTGTATTACCTGCTTTAGTCAGAGTACATGACAGGCACCATTAACGCTTTGTGATGTAGCAAGATGTGATTATGTATTTCCAGTTTTCCACAGGCAACAGCATCAGTAACCCAATACCAGACTAAATAACAGAAATTCAATTTAGTTTAGCTTTAGTTTTAGCTTATCAGACACACGTATCATCATAAAAAGCAAAAAGATTGCCTGATAGTTCTGATTTATCCACATATTCAAGTTCACACACATTAAAACGAAACCAAACAATAAATAAAACAAACATGCGCGCACACACACACACACAAACACACACACACTTTAGCATTTTAAACAAGCCCCGAAGAGTCCCACATGGACTCAATGGGCCTGCTGTTACAAGCACCTGTGTACTGTACACTGTACATGTGTGTAATCATGTGAGTTACGGGTCAGACATCTGAACAGTACAAAGACAAAATAAGATACACAGAGACTAAAGACACAGCAGGAATTTGGCCTGTCAGAGAAACAGATTGGTGAACTTTGGTGTTATAAGAATCCAAATACTTCTCAGCTGTAAAACAGTTTGGAAGGGTTTTGATCCACAGAGCGGTTCAGAGCACTAGCTGTCATCCATTAATCTGACATAACCTTTGAATAATATGTTTTAAACGCTAAAAGTAAGATACCTGAGAGAGTGATCTGTCAGAACTGAGGCTTCTATAAGTTTCGTTTGACCTCTGGGTAGATGAGGGATCTTTCCTGAGACCCGACACTGAGTAACAGACTGTGTCTGTCTCTTTATGTAACGTACCCTTTGCCTCTCACAATGTCAGCTTCACAGAATCCTGAGTGGAGGGTGTGTGAGTGAGTCTGGTGGGCTGCTGGTTTCCAGACGGCCCTGTATCAGCTCAGTGGTGTGGTGAGTGGAAGATTCAGTGTTTTACATCAGCCCGGCGTCCCCTGAACTTCACTCAGAGCTTTCAGCAACTTCTCTCTGTAGGCAGCGTAACGCAGCTCCACCTGCCTCACGCGCTCGTTCTCTTCCTTCTTCAGTATGATCAGAAAGTTCTGAAGTTCTGGAACTGAGAACGCGTGCCACTAGAATAACAAAAGGAGAGACACTATCGAAGTCAACAAAGAATGATGTTCGAAACTAACTTACATAATCACACATTTCTGAGCAAACAGGATATGCAACCAAAAAATATAAGGGGCCAATAATTTTATTTGTTGGGTGTGATTGGAGTGAGATGATTGGAGGAGAGAGGTGGAAAACTGGTGTCATTTAAAAGGGAAAGTTATTTTCGGCTGCAGAGCACATTTTGCACACCTGGATGACAATTTTAGGTTGTGAGGGAGAAAATATTAAGTGCTGTAAATGCTTAAAATATTATTTTAAAGTTTATAATAATGTTCAAAACGTCCAGTATTTTAAGACGTCATATTAATGGTACTGCTTGGAAATATGTTACTGCAAGAACATTTTTAGATAACTTTGAGAGAACGTTTTCAGAACATTAGCCAGTTCTAAGAACGTTCCCTGTTAGCTGGGTAACCTTTAAGATTTCCAAATGGCTGCAAGAAAAGCTCACCTCCACCTCACCAGTCTCATTTTCTTTCAGTACAAAAGACAAGATGTCTAGATCAGGACCTGCTAACAGTCTCGAGTGGAGTGGACAGTCTGATGACGGCAACTTCTGCAAAAGATCTGACGAACCAAACAAACAATTTAAAAAAATGACATGACATTTAGATATAGTTGACCTTCTTTTAAACAGGCTCAGTTTCTCACCCTGGCTGTCTCGACAGGTTTTGCTATATAGAGCAAACCTGTGTGGGTTATCTTGTACCATGAACTTCTTCAGCAAGGCCTGGATCACCTCATGGACTGTGGTGGTGCTGCTGATATGCAGCTGTTTAACAGCATCGCTGGGCAGGCAGATGGGTGTATGTTTAGGTGAACTGTCAGAAGAGGAGCAGTGCCCAGAGACAGGTCTGCGCAGCTTCAGGTGAACCTTGATGAAGCCAGTGTATGTGCCATCCGAACCCTGTTGAAGAACATATCAACGATATAATTCTTCCCTCAAATATAATTCCCTCAGGGCTCATCTGAGAGATTCGTACGGTACTCACTACTGTCATTCCAGTCTCTGTCACTCTGGAGTTGTACTCCTCTATTTTTGCCCGAATCTCTTCTTCTGTGAGGGATGCTGGGATTTCTTTCCCTTTAACTCTTGTGACAATCTAAAATCAACAAAAAACACACAGTGAACAAAGAACAAAAAGAACAATGTGTATGGAGCTGTAGGAGCGATGCAGATATCAGTCTAGTGTGTGTGTGTGTGTGTGTGTGTGTGTGTGTGTGTGTGTCTGTGTGTGTGTGTGTGTGTGTGTGTGTGTGGTCTCTAAACATACACTGATTTATCTACACAGGACACAGAGGCTATATACAAAACAGTAATGAACACTGAGGGGAAACTCAGGAAAAAATCTTTTAAATTGTTTAAAACAGAAAAAGAAAAACTTTTGGTATTTTGCTATTTCTTTCCTCCTGGATAGAGAAGAAGAGAGCAGAAGAAAAGTCTCTCACACACCAAGCGTGAGTTCACACAAACAAACCATAAACTTCCTGTGTGATGAGTCTCAGGATATCAGAAATAAAAAGCACTTCTGATTCAGCTTCTTTATACACGTCACTGAACGTCAAACAGTAAAACTTGACAAGACTGAAACTGTGAGATATGTTTAAGATATGACTGTTGATTTTAAAGCATTCATAAATCATTATTATAAACTTATAAACTGTTGTGAATCAGGGTAAGGAGACATTGTTGAACACTTATCTGACGTGTACTTGCTCAATAACCATTTTCACCAATAAAAGTCACAGACTGCAGCTTTAAAACATTTTCAGTCACTTCACAACACTACCTCAGTGTGAGTCTAATAGAGAGACCTAACAGGAAGTTAGTCAAAATACTAAGAGTTTCTGGTACAGCCACTTCCTTCCCCTCACAGCAGTAGAGTTTGGGGGTGTGAAGGTGCACTCTGTGTACACTGCCGTGTGCAGAGTCTAGAATCAAGCATGGAGGTCAAGATATGTAGCTACTTGTGCTGAGAAACATTTAAAACCACATTTAGAAATCAGCGTTTTAGGTGTGTGAAACAAAAACAACAAATGAAGATATCAAATACAGTTTTCATAACAGCATCTTTGAGCTAACTGCCATAGCAAGTTTAATTACATGAGAAGCTGCAACAGTGAAATCTCCTCTCTTAGTACCACAGTCAAACCCTCTGTCACCCATTGGGCTCAGTCAGCCTAAATATTGTGTCTTTATTTTATCGACAAGAATGACAACCCTAAACACACTTCACACAGTGTTTACAGTACATTACTGTAATCTACGATTACGTTAATCTTGCAGTCTGACTGCTGTGCCAAAATGACTGTTGACATGAAAAGCTAATTGGTTCAAAATGAGAGGAAATCTCAGTCTCTGTCAGTGCATGTGAATTCTCCAGAACTTCTAATCTGAATCATCAGTGTTTAAATCGTTATAAACAGACGTTTCCAAATCTCTTCTACAGTCTGACTTATCTGATAAACTCAATGTTCAAACAGAAGTGAAACACTTCGACAATTCAGCAGTTCTTTAAATATCAGCACTAAAGAACTAAAACTCAAGAGAAACAAACGCACGCTTCTTGTTTCAGGTGTGAATATGTTTGCTCTCTATCCCTCCACACTTTTAAAAAGAAAGGTTCTTAAAAGGTTCTTTAGAGTGAACTCAATAAAGAACCATTTATGGTTCCTCAAAAATAAAAAGTAAAAATAAATTTTTTTTTACTTTTGTAAAAACAGAACCTTTTCGTCTTCACAAAACTTTTCTGAAACAAAGGTTCTATGGATGTTAAAGGTTATTTATGGAACCACACAGTCAGGAACTGTTCTTCTATGGCATCGTAAAGCACTTTATTTTACTTGTATTATTTATTTCAAACCCAAAGCCTCACTTTCACACGCTACCTTGGCTTCTTGCTTGGCCTGTGTCTCATGAAAAAATGTTGTCTTGGCGGTGAAGAAGGTGAAGTCATCGTTCTCCTCGTCCAGGCTGCAGTATCCACTGCTCATGCTTGTGCTGTCGGTCATTTGTGGAGTCAGATTCAGTTTAAGGAACTCAGTGTCCACCTGGCGCTGGGCTTCAGGGGACCAGATGCACCATCCAGGTTGTGGGGGTGGGAAGGCACAGACAGGCTGTGAGCGTGAGACCACCAGTTCAGGTGAAGGTACAGAACTCCACGTGCACCCGGAACCAAACGAGCGAGTATTGCGGCCGGTATCTGAAGTTCAGTTCCTGTTTGCACTGATCACAAACAGGCCGTGGTGAAGAAGCAGATTCTCTCACTCTGTTTAGTCAACAGCTCAATGCTTTACATCCACAGAGAGCGGCGCGTGAATTTTCTCATATCAACATCTAGCACCTCAGAAACAGACAGATAGGTTGATGTAAACAGGTTCTTTAGCTCTGAAGATTTCGTGAGAAGATTCCTGCAGATGGCTGAGATGGAGACAAGAGTCTCTGGTTCACACTGCAGCTGCTGCATGAGAGAAGTGACCTGAACCTGCTTCTGTCTCAGTGCACCTCCCTCCTGACACCAGCACACACTCTCTCTCTTCCCTTCTCTTGCTCTATCATACGTGGCTGAGTCTGTCTGCCTGCTTTCTTAAACACCACCTCCCCCCCCACACAAACACTCTTCCTGCATGAAACAGAGAGAGAGAGAGAGAGAGAGAGAGAGAGGGGCAAAGAGAGACCTCTGCATGTTTTTGATGCTATTTATCGCACCTGACATGCATCAGACACACTGTGATACTGTTACTATGGTAAAAATCTGGCAATATGCATCTTAAAATTAGATCATGCATCACTGCTTTCTCATTCTGTTTCCCTGAAGCCAGTTTTTCTTCACAGAGGAAGACAGAGGAAGGAGATTCAGTTCGACTTTACCATAATCTTAAAGACAGTTATTATATATACATTGTATAATACATCTGTGATATGTAAAACAACCTGTATATCACATCTGAATAAATATTTTAAACCAACTTTTCTGCTAAACACTCTTGATATCTGCAGCTGCTGTAGTGGATGAAAAAGCTACACCAAACGAGCGTGTTTGCTGTGTGCGTGCATGAGTACAGACAGGAAAAGGAAGTGTATGAGAGATGACAACAGTCTGTCTTCACCATCACACAAGACAAAGCTGATGATCCGTTTTAGATAATTATCTGATTTAGATAATGGTGGTCTTCCGTTCTCTGCCCTCTGTAACATTCTGACTGCAGGGTGGTGTTGATTTTGAGGCCATCATGGGGGAAAGTTCAATTTTCCCATATTTTCCCATACTCAGATCCCGCCTGTTTTCATAAGGAACAACCTCCCTCCGTTGTCATTGGTTACAACACACGAACACAACGTGAATATATCAGCTCTTCATACAATTTAAGGGTTTAATGTTGTTTTGGTCTATAATTACACGCTGTATTGGTTGAACAATTATTTGAATTAATGGTGAGCTGCTATTGTTAAGTCTGTGTCTTTTTATTTGTTTTTTTGCTACTCCTGCATTATTACCAAAAAGGAAAATATGTTTGATTTTCCAATTTATTTAATTTTTTGTTTGTTTGTTTTTACAATTATAGTTCACTGCAATGAAGTAACATGTGGTTTTGTTGTTTGCTGATCTGACCAATCATACACGAGATGTGGTGATGTTTAACCAATCAGCTTCAGCTATGAGGCGGGTTAAAAGTGTTTCTGGAAGTGTATATCCGCTTTGTCGCGGCGGTAAACACGCGTATGTTAGCAAGCTAAGCTCAGTTTCAATAGTAGCGGCATTGTGCTGCTGTACAGTACATCACTCATGACTAAATTATACACTCATGATTCATTAATAGCCCTGTCTAATTTCAACAAATTACTTTCTGTATTATGATTTTGTTTCTTACACACTATAAACATATGAACTGACTCACAATCTCACAGCAGTTTGAAGTTGTTTGGTTTCGGCTGAACAACATTTCAGCTTTAAGTTTTTTGTTCATCTCACTCTATTCAATTAATGCTGTTTCCTTCTTTTCATTTTTAAAACTTTTGTTCTCATTGTTTTACTGTCACATTAGAACGTTTACACACGTGACTGTAGACAACATTTCTGTGTGAAGTACTGTACAAGAGATTTTAGCTTCTACTGTTGCGTTATGACATTTGCTTTATTTACAAAGACATGAAGTCAGTCAGCAGCAGTTCTTCTGCATCCCTGTTACCATTTCACTGTGTTATCATACAAGCTTCCAAGTTCTTTCTAAACAGTTTTAAAATATTGAGAGTTTGATGTGCACTGTAAATGTCTTACCACACTGTACATCATATTGTTTAAGAGGTTTTGCGTTTCTATTAAAAATAATAGCAAAAAGAATTAAATACCACTGTTGGGACAGTTTTCAGGTGTGTAGCATTATTTGGGGTTCTCTGTTTCAGGCCCTGAAGTGATCGCTGCATTTATGACCAAAATGAAACGAATGTTTTGAATTTTAACTTATTAACAGGTTTTTTATTTGCTTTGTTCTCTGTGTTTTGAATGTGTTTATTAACACATGATACTGTATTTATACTGACATGATTTCTGTTGAGCCCATGTGAGGATGAGAAGAATCTGCACTGACAAAATGTTGGTTTGAACTTTGGGTTGTTTTGTACGCTGAATATCTTGATATTAAACGTTTTAAATGTGGATATGCATGTGCGCATTTCTGTCAGTCATCAGTTGAAGACGTTTCTCATTTATTTTAAACATTTTAAACATTTATGTTTTCGCTCACACAAGCTTGTTTTCTTAAAAGTTTTGGACCAGAATGTTTTCAGATGCATATATGTAACATAACTGCTGCATGATCTACACAACATCAGCACCATCAGGGAGGAGAAGAGCCCTGTGGAGGAGGTGCAGTCTGATGACCTCATGATAGCTGCAGGGGACAGAATTCTGGAACACAGTTTTTATTATTCTTGAATAAAAGCCAAGACGAACATGCGCAGGCCCACATGCTTTTCATTTTATTTGGAATCTTCCTGGATAACAGTCAACAATCAGTTAACAACGTTAACAAAGTGGTTTAGCGCTGGTTTAACTGAAGTTTAGTGTGTTTAATTGTACTGCATGTTCTGTCCACCAGGAGGAGTAAATAAACCAGCCAAAACCTGGAAGGAAGAGAATGAAAAAAGAACGTTTGGGACAAACCCAGTCAGAGAGCCTCTTCAGACATGAAAACTCTCTCAATGACATATGACACAACGGGGGAGAATGTTATTTAAACATATTTAGAGCAGAATAATGTTCTGTGCTTCTCTACTGTTCTACTCTCTTATTTTTCTAGCCTCCCTCTGTGTTGAAATATGTCTTGAATCTTGTCTTTATGACCAGCTAAGATGTAAAAACGCTTGATTTTTATGTGATTAAAGTATTTTGAGTTGTTCTGTTGGTTCGGCAACGTTTTGTAGTTTTGAAGAGCTCGTGCTGAAACGAGATGTAAACTCTGGTGAGCTCCTGTGGCAATGAATAGAGACCAAATTTTAAGAGTTACTCTGTCAAGTCTGTGGCAACAGTTTCACTGTTTTATTCATTCATGTTACAGGTCTGCCAATATTAAAAGTCTCTCTTTGTCTATGCAAACGCTGCGTGTCTGATTTAATATTGTTTGTAAGCGTCTTCTCAAAACACAGCATCACCAAATGTATCCACATAGAAAACACGCACGTCCATATAAGTGTATCATGTGCCCTCCAAACCCTACATAATGAGTCTAATTAACACGACTCGGACAGAATACCTCAAACTAGACCGCAGCTTTTATAGAAGGCCGTACACAAAAGAACAAAAACATCTTTCAGTGATCAGAACCACATTTTCATCTCTCTCTCCCTCCCCAGCCGTGCCAAGACTGCTCAAATCCACTCCAAACAATCAGTGTCAAATGTTGTTTGAGAAAAACTCGTGGACATGAATGTGTCATGACTTCAGGATGTTTTAGTAACTTATGAGTCACACTGCTGACAAATGTTCCTCGCAATGATTTTGTGGAGGTGCTTGTCATCGCATGTTATTTTGCTCCTGTGATTCTTTTGTATTAATGTTTAATTCTTTGATGAACACCTTTGGTAAACGTAACATTTTTATTTTACAGGAATACAGTAACAGTGCTAAACTACCGCAAGGTATTATGGGAAAAGATTCAGTTGTCTCCAGTGTTGTTAAGGGAAGGTTTGCCTTAGCTGACCTAGATATGGTTATTCTACCTCAGAGTTTGTTAACCAGTGTTCTTTAATGAATCATGGTCTTTGTTAATGTACATATTAAAGCACATTTACTGATTATGATTCTGGCTATTCACCGTTATGCTCAATCTGAGCCATATTACTTTATTAAACTGTGGAAAGGCATTTAAAAACACAAGTGTCTCCCATATGACAGATGAATGCTTGAAGGACTGTAGAGAGACGCAGAGAAGCAGAGAGGCACCTGGAAAACATCAGATTCATTATCAAGACCAAATGCTGAAGATTGAACATCATTGATCTGTGTGTGTGTGTGTGTGAGTGATTTGTGGCGGACAGTGTGGATATTACACTGTATAAGCCAGTAATAAACCCTCAAATATTTGTATTGATTTTCCAGTAATCATTAGTAAACAGTCATATTAATATGTTTGATGAATATGCATAGCAATATTACTTTGCACAAAAGATAAAGATGGAAGTGTAGCAAAGTGTCACAAATCCTCTAAACATGGAGAAATCGGCAATAAAAACAAACAAAATTCAGGATTGTAAGAGAAACATAAATTACTAAAAATCTGAATACATGTACTCTTTTTTACCTTCTTCATAAAGCAATATAAACGTATATAAACTTCTTTAGCACAGAGATATGTGACGTTTAAAATCTGTCCATCTCAGTTCATGTGATTCTTGTCTGTTCTGCCTTAAACATGTCTAAAGTTGTTGTGTGTCATTTTTCACCTAAAATTATTTCTTACTACTCAAACCTAATAATGCCAAGACAAGTTAAAGACATGTTTGTGTGTTTCTGGACAGTGTCATCGTTCAGTCATCAGTAATCAGTTCACTGACACTTCCTGTCGGAGAGACGCGAGCCGCGCGCGCGTCTGTCTGCCGCCCGAGCGCAGCTTTCAGCTTCACATCGACATTAAACGAGCGAATCTGAGCGAAAAATAACCTTCGTATCTCTTCATGTTTCTTCACCCCGGTGGTGTTGCTTTATTTTGCGTTTTCAAAGTTTTGTGGAGGCTCTGTTTATTCGGCGCTGGGGAAAAGTATGAAGAGCAACTTATAAATGAGAAAAAAACACGCGAAGAGAAAGAAGAGTTTGTTTCGGGATTATAACATGCGCTGAACGAACGCTGGTGACCGCCGCAGGTAAATCTTTATTTTATGAAAGTGTTTCTTGATATATGTTGAGATGTATTTGTCTTTACAGTAAGTGGAGAGAACACGCTCAGCAGGTTTGAGCACGAGCGTGCAGAGACTCGCCACAGACACCGCCGATGTCATTGTGCTGTAGTAGGAATATTGCATTATTATGTTATATGTTACAGTTAGTGGTTATGAGCTTATGATATCTTTTCATATACAGGAAACGCCATTCAAAAGACAGAAAGGTGGTTTAATGTAGAGCTTCCAGCGCATGCCATTTGAATTACACTTTTAAAATAGCATGTTTACCGCAGGAATGTTGTGGTGTAAACAAAAATTGTGTGTTTAGATCATGACATTTAAATATTCATGACTCATTGTATATTTGGAACTATTGTGTCTTCATGCATCAGATATTATTAAGTTTGGTGTGTCCCCTGATGTCTCTGTTTTGTGCCGTTAGAGTTTCTGCTTTTGCCAAGAATGATTTTCCAAACCGCCAGAGTTTTTAAATGCTTTGACCCACTGACATCACTGCTGTGTGGTTCTGTTGTAGGGTAACTTCTCATCACCTGGTACCGGCTGCAGAACAGATGTCCGAGGAGAAGCACATCCACAGTGCCAACCCACCCGAACCCCCAGATGCAGGCCAACTGGACCACCGGCTGCTGGAAGCCCTCACTGCTCCACGTCCAGGTACATTAGACACCATCTGCATCTGCTGAAGAATAAACCGATGAAACCTCAGAATGTAACTTTCACAAAGATGTAGCTCGTAGCTCGACTGGAAATGAGCTGTGGGTTGTGATTTCCAGTGAACACACATGTATAATCACATGTATAGCTGGAATATGCTGCAAGTTAATTACATATATATAATATATATGTATATATGTGTGTGTGTGTGTGTGTATATGTATATCTATTATCTGCTTTGTTGTGGTCGGGTCAGTGCTGTTCTGATTTCTGTGAAGTGAAGGAGACTGTTTCAGCCATGCGTGAGAGTTTATCTCAGGTCAGATGATGCAGAGGGTCGCCTGAGAACTGAAGAGTTCTCTGATAGTTATGCTTTTATAAAATGCTTCTGTTCTAAAGTGTTCTCGAGCGGACACTGCTGTCTTTGTGCTTCGGTTCTCACAGTTCTAGTGAGGCGTTCTGTGAAGTGTAGACGCTAGTTTAGGAGTCATGCATGCTGTGTATGGGAGGGTTGGGTTCCTCATGCTGTACTTTAAGAACTGTGTGGACTCTGTCAGGGGAAGCTTGTGGGAGTCAGTGGGACATTTTGAAGGTCTTTGAATTCCAGATGGTAAATGGGAGTTCAGTGTCGTACTTGATAGGGGTGAACGTTCCAGATTAGTCATGCTGCCGTATACAAAATCCAGTGTGGAACGTGCATGTTTGGCGTGTGTGTGCATGTGCACTTTTACACACGCAACAAGTGGCTTTAAGCACATCACCTCTGCAGACTGCCGCAGTCCACTCCACAGAAATCAGATCCAGGTCCTGTATTTACTGCAGGAGAAGACAAGTCCTGGCTCAGGCCTCCGTTTGCACAACAGTGCTGCATGTTGATTCCTGCAGGACTGGTAAACCAGTGCACCGCGATAATCCAGGCACAGTCAAAATTAGGCCACCAGGCATATATGCGATCCGCCCAAAAAACACTCATTACATTTAGTCCCAGAATTGTTGCTAAACATCTGGGGTTTCTGCCTCAACATGAAGCACTCATGTTTGACTGTAAGGAGTGTTCACCTCGCTGCATTGTGCTGAAGTTTTTTGCATTTATCACGCGACACTGAAATTAAAATTTGTATAAACGTTCTAAACAATCGTTTGATGTTGTTCACAGCACCGTTGCGTTCAGTTTCCTGACTATCAACTTCACAACATATAAGAACTGTCTTCAAATCAGTTTTGTTATTCTTTAATTATATTTAGGCTATCAAAAATGATTTCAGATCTGGACTCTGAAGTGGTCTGATGCGGTCTGAAGTGGTTTGTTCAGACCATATCAAACCATATTGCTCGCTGTTTGTTTTTTGTAGTCTAGATGTAGTGTAAATATAATAGAGTATAACCCAGCTAATTTAAATATAATAGAGAATAGGTTTTAGGTTAGGTAATTTTAGGTTATAAGAATGTTTCCCTTGTGTTTCATAGAGTAACAAAAACGTTCAGAAGAAATTGTGATAAATGTCAAGTTTTTTAAATTGTATTATAAAAGTTGTTTATTCTGTAATGTTTTTAAAATGTTCTACTAACAATTTAAGAATAACATTTTTGATAACATTGAAACAGCTGGATTATAAATTGGGAAGTGGGTGACAGATCTGTCCAGGATCTAACATTGTTCTGTTTTGGTTTCATAAGATCACTTCGCGTGATCTGATCCTGCATGATCATTTAACCTTTCACAAAGCTGTGAAGTTTCATATGACAGAGCTAAATAAATCCTCTCTTTTCTAAAGCAGAAGACTTCTCCCATCTTGGTTTGTTTTTGTTGGACCATTAGTGGGTTCAGTGATAAACCCGTGGACACATCATCCACTAGAATGAATAGATTCTGTCATTACAGTGAAACACTGCAGGGTTAATGTAATGTTAAGATGACAGCAGTAAATGATTAATGACGATTCTGCTTCTAATGGTTTGATATTCTCGACACTTAATTAGTTTCAAATGCTCAGCTGTATATTTTGGCTTCTCATGACTTCCTGTCTCTTTTCTTTGGGAATAACTCAGAAGGTAATGCAGTGTGGTGGGCTCTGTCTTTGATATTGGGCCTGAGGGTATTAAGCTGCTGTGGGGGGATTTCTCCAGCATTTGTCTCGGTCATAGATTGCAGCTGCTTGAGGACATTTATTGTTTCTAAGCTCTGTAAGAACTGAAAAAGAGCGTTCACATAGAAGAAGAAAAAGAGTACACTCCTACAAAGTGCTTCACCATGCCATAGAGGAACCATGTCTAGCTGTATGGTTCTTACAGAACCTTTTACATCAGTAGAACCTTTGACCTTTCAGAAACGATTCTTTGAAGTGAAGAAATGTTCTTTGGACTATAAAAGGGTAAAAGTAAAGGCATGAAGTCTGTCATTTAACTATGATGTCATCAGATAGATCTGTCCCATGCTGATAGGTCAAGATCATTCAGGTTCAGCCCTCCCCCTTTGCTTCTGTTTTTTTCTTGACCCATTTTTGTGTATTTTTGTGTCATTGTGTAATTTCTTTAAAAGGCACTCTTCCTGTCCACCTTACAAAATTATGAGGTGAAGATAAAAAAGATTACTACACACAATAAAAAACTCAAGAGAGTCACTGTAACAGATAAACAGAGAACAGTGGACTGATGTTCCACAAGAGATGCTGCGTGTTTATCAGCCAGTTAAGCCCAGCTGGCTTTCATTCTGCCAGTATAAAGCAGAATTCAGTACCCAGCTCAGCTAAACACAGCACTTCTGCTCTCGAGACTCAGTTCTGACCTGCTTTGATGTCAGGGTGCTCTGGCCTTCTCACAGCCCTGTATAATTACCAGGCTGCATTATAAGACAACTTGGCTCCAGTGCTAACTTATAAAACACACGCGAGCACACGCTGCTGCTGACCGCATACACGCTCCTTCATTCATATGTGAGCGAGGCACAGTCGCTAGCACATACGCACAAGCGCTTGTATGAACGGAAAGGATTGCGCGTGCATGAGTGATGAGCTAGCACAAATAAAAACATGCTTCCAACCTGTGCTGCATTGCTGCATCAACACTGAAGTTAAAAGGTTCATAAACATAAACTGTTCTCCCAGTAACCTTTGTCTTTTTCTCTTTCCTCTTGTTTTAGCCTCAGAAGGGGATGGGACCAGTCAACAGCAGAAAATACCACATTTAAACACTGCACTCATGGAAACGGAGCTGGAGAATGGCATCAACAACAACAGCTTGTCCCAGCCGGACCTCACCAGAACACTTGCCAAAAGCATAACATGTGAGTGTGACACCCAGAACATTAGAACTACATTACCCAGCAGCCCTTTACTGTTTGTATTGTGTGCCTGAAGCCTGTTGCATATAGCTAGTTGAACAAAGTTCATAGTTAATTTAATTAGTTATTAAATAGTCATTTGTAGTGGCAAAAAGGTTCTTTAGACTATTAAAAGGTAGAAACAAAACAGTTCTTTTAAGAACCTTTCACTGAATGTTTTTTTAAGGATAGCTATACGCACATGCGCAAAGTAACCGGTATACCGAAACCATTTTTGCACACAATGCATAAAGCACATATTATATAGACTTTAGAATTCTCCAAATAATTGATAACATAATTAACATATTGATCTGGATTATGATCATTCAAACCTTAGCTGTGTGTCTACTATTTAAAGACTTGGTTTGGAGCATGTGGGCGTGTCCTTAATCACACACTGTCTCATGGACCAATCAGAGTGACTTTGTAATTATTACACCAATTACCAGCAGTTGCCTTACAATCAACACAAGATTTAAAAGCTGCATGAAAGTTGCGTTTTGGACGCAGAAATGCAGTATGCAGGCCGGTGGATTGAGTAGCTGGCATGTGCTGCACGCTGTGTTTCCATGCGTGATGGCTGATTTAGTTTCTTTTGGGGTTTTTTTAACGTTTTTGTTGAGAGATAAAGACAACCAGCTTTTAGATAAGTCTCTTATTTAAATAGGAGGCAGAAAAGTGTAACAAATGCAAGGCAAAATGGAGGCCATGATATGATGGTGAACAAGGGTTTTATCTTGAAGGAGTAGATAAGATACACACACCCTATGAAGCTGTCATAGCTGTGTGTGTGTGTGTGTTTTGCATACACTCACGGGTTGTGTGACACTTCTGTGAGAACGAGAGGCTGAGGCGAGCAGTGAGAACGGTCTCTGTGTGTTGTAGGTGAGGTCACGCTGTAGCTGGCCAATGAGAACCTGCCTGCTGACACATTCCAGACACCCACAGCCTCTTGCATTTGCAGCAGTAACTGTGGTGCCACGGCCGGGCTGTAGCGCTCTGATGTGTGACAGTCAACTATTTCCTCTCTCCTTCAGTGGCCCATTATAGCACATCTGTGTACATGATAATCCTCCAGACTTTATCTTACGTTTTTTAGCTGTTGTGAGTACCATGACTGGAGTTTTTGGGGGCAGCAGTTTTTCTTGTCACATGATCTCAGACCTGTGAGTCAGGTCATATTTAAAATCATCATGATGCACCTCAACAGTGATGTTACTGTGTCTTTTATCTCCTGTTCACATGCACCCACGAATCATTAAATATACACATTTCCATCACGTTATGTGTTTGCTGTCAGGTTAATATATAAGCAAGTGCACGCTCTGAGTTATTCTGACTGTCTGAACACCAGCTTGGAGGATAAACACTTCTGTGTCATTTCTACGGTTTAAAAACAGCTTCTCTTTAAGGGCAGCTGGATAAGAGAGAAAACCTTTTTTAGAGAATTATTCAATTTACACAAGCATAAGTTCAGCTCCTGTTTCTCACTCATCGGTTATCAGCATTTAGAAGGATCTTCATCCGGGGAACTGCTCAAAGAGAGAAACGTAATCTTAAATGACATTTCTCTGTTCTCATCATGAGAGATTGTCAGTGAAATAAACTCTGCCAGAACTAGATTAAAGACACTGTTTTCATTTGGACCGTCTGTAAAGAAGAGAACTGCAGTCAGATTTGTGTTATAAGTGCTGACCTCCAGACTTCTGTGTTCAGTGTGTGGATGAGAGCAGAGGGCTGTTACTCACCGCTCTGATGGGGGAATGTGTATGTGCACTTTGATCCTATTAGTAAGTAAAAGGTTTAAGAGTTTGTGTTTCTGTGCATGTACGTGTTTAAGCATCAAAAACAGTTCATAAGACATGCACTTAGTGTGTCAAAGTTAGCCCGTCTGGTTTTTGGAGAAAGTTCAAGAAGTACTTCAGAAATGTCTTTGTATGGCAGATGCTCAAGAGACTGACTGACGCTGCCCGTTTACTGCCTAAACACACACACACACACACACACACAGACATGCACAGAAACTAAGCAACAAATATCTCATCTATATACTGCAGAATAATACAAACTGGCCTCATGTTAATGTGGATTAAATTCCTGACAGGCAGAATACGGTTCAGAATGTTTACACTCTGTAACTGTGTGTGCAGTTATTTAGGTTAAAAGAGGTTGTAGTGTTGTGAGTGTATCTGTTCTGAAAGACACCAAACCATCTCTTCAGCTCTGAAACTGTGTGTGTGTTAGAGAGAGATGTGGAGATGACTCACTGCGAGAACATGACGCTGCTTCCCAGTTCATTTGAATCTTTTAGGAAAATGGTGTTTTTTTGGCACAGCTAGTTTTGTTTTTGTCTGTGTATTTGGTTAAACTTGATTCGTCTGACACAGGCAGAATCATAAAGACTCAGAGTGAAGCATTTAAAACAGGAGACACCAGACCACTTCCTGTGAACTCTCTTAAAATTCCCTCCAGTTGTTTCTTAAATGACCTGAAATGTGTGTGTTAGCAACCAAAAAATGTCTCGTGTAACTGTAGGATGTAATTTAACACTATCATCAACCATTGAAAAATAAAACGGTTCAGGTGAACGGTTCATTTAGCCTCTCTGTTTGTTTTTTTTCCCTTTGGTTCTGAAGGTCTGCATTTCAGTTTTTCTTTCAGAATCATTCGCTTTTTGCGGCGCTCAAGAGTAAAATGCGAAGTGATGTGCATGTCTTGCCAAAGTCAACTCAGCGAGCGGTTTGTGGAGACACACTAGAACATTTGTAGGCTGTAAACTCACAGGAAGAGTCTGAACACAAGCCCTGACTGACACGTTTCACCTCAGTCTGACATCCTGCTCGAAAACAAGTGCTGTCCGAGTCAGAACATCACTCATAACTTCTGGTTTCTTGATCCTGATCTGGTTGCAGTGTGGCTCTATTCTTATTAACACACTAAACTGTGGCCAGATTCAAAACTGAACTGAGATCTGTTTAATCAGCAACACATAATTGAAAATGATGTCTGAGACATTCAGCTGATTGAGCTGATGAGAGTTTTAGACTGCGGGGAAATATTTACTGTAGATTATTTCTACAGTTTTCAGGACCTCCAGACTGTAGATGTATTTTATTAACAAGATGCTAACGAAGTTTACTAGCCAAATATGCAGCTGCTCTTTTTATGAACGTTCTCGGGCGGCACAAAGAATAATTACACAGCAGTAGAAAAGCTGTCATGAAAGCCAGCTAAACCCTCTTCACCTTCTGTTCCTCTCAGACCAACCACAGGCACGGTCCGTACCCATACACTCCGCGCTAGCTGCTTCAGCCGGATCAAAGGCGCTGCTGAGTAACAGCATTAGGAACGGAACCTTCTTACCCTCTGCACATAAAACCCCCAAGAAGCTGCACTCCAACCCCTCCATCTACAGTCAGAGGAGCAAAGGGAGCTCGCAGATGCCCCCAGAAGCTCGGGATGGTGAGTGACTCTAGCTAACTCCTCACTCATATTGACTTACTCGTGATATTTGTCAATTCATATTTCATATTGCTGCTTCACTCAGACTGCTGCGTCCACTCTGTGCTGGCCTGCCTGTTCTGCGAGTTCCTCACTCTCTGTAACATCGTGCTGAACTGCGCCACATGTGGCTCCTGCGCATCAAATGACTCGTGTTTCTGCTGCTGCTGCGCCTCTGAGGAATGCGGCGACTGCGATCTTTCCTGTGACATGGACTGTGGGATCATGGACGCGTGCTGCGAGTCTGCTGACTGTCTTGAGATCTGCATGGAATGCTGTGGACTGTGCTTTACCTCTTGAGACTCCTGTAGGTGGAGCTGCAACTGTTTAGGAACTAGAAAGAAGCCGAAGACAATCAGAGGATCCAGACTTAATTGATTGCTAACAGTGTAATACAGAGTCTTCTATATGAAGATGGGCTGATATATATGCTTTATATACACTTAAATGCTTTATGGATTCTGTGTGTTGAGTTTGCCTTACTGAGATGAATGCAAAATGCAAGGCACGAAACTTCCAGAAACTTCCAGAAACTAGGGAGTGCTCAAGTTTTATGACCTGGCTCGGAAATGCAAAATCCACACTAAAAAGTGCTTGAGTTACAACCCTAATGTGTTGTGCAAAACAATTCCATCCTAAAAACATTCCAGCATTGAGTTTCTCTGGAAGATCCTCAGATTTACAGTCGACACTAAAGCCACTGAAGTCACCCATCATCATCATCATTGAACAAACATCACTTGTCAACACACTCTCTGTAGTACACTGTAATCCTGCAGCCACTGGATTAAACTGAGGGTGTGAGTGAGAGAAATATGTGTTTAATATATGATGCTTTAACTCGTGTGTGTGTGTGTGTGTGTGTGTGTGTGTGTAAGGTGACAGGCTTGTCATTTTCTATATTTGGTCTCTCTCTAACACACACACACAACACACACACACATTTTCTATTTCTAGCTTCTCTTTTCCTCATAATTTGTGTGCTCTGAGTATAACAGATTCTGCATTCATTGTCATTCAAAGGTGAATGATACTTCAGTTAAGAGAACAAAAATACAGTAGCTGGATTGGGCTGTCCTCTGATTACTTACCGTCCCTCTTTAAATTAATTCATTTAATCACTCACTAGTTTTCCTACATTATGAGATATTGTGATACTGTACGCGGTGGTGAATTTCTCCTGTATTTGTTTTTCAATGTGAATTGATAGCAGTTCTTCATTCCCACATTTTTCATGTAAATCTGTAACGTTTGATTTACACATCTATCTGTTTTTCATGTAGTGAATGACACACATGTTAACTAGGATCCTAAAGGAACGTTTTTAAAGTGCACTGTGTGTTTTATGATGAGTCAATGCACCATACAGGATGATGAGCGGTGCATTGACATGAGCTGTGCACATTTAAAGGTGTTTCTGTGTCTTGAAACTGGAGCCAAGAAACGTTTTTTTAACTGGAGGAAAGTAGAGTGTAAAACACAAGTCATGGTCACGGAATAAAGAACTCCATCACTGTTGCATGTTGTGTTCTGTCTGAATATATACCATGTCATTCAAGAGCGTCTGTTCCCCAATATCAAACCCTGCAAGATCCCACAAAATGTATTTTAGGTTCTGTCATGCAGGGAAATAAAGCAGCTTGATAAACTGCAGATAACTAGATTACATCACCCATATTGACTTACTGCTAGAATTTGTTTCTGTAGCTCAACTGGTAGAATGCAGTGCCAGCAACACCAGATTATGGGTTCAGATCCCAGAGGAACATACTGATAAATGTAGATGAGTGCGTGTCAAATAAATCATTTTTTCGTCTTGTTTTGCAATTACCCGTGTGGGGTTTTGTAATAAAGACTGCTGCATGGAACGTTTCTTTGCCTTCAAGCTCATTCTGGTGCTACAGAAACCTGTAAATCTGTCTTAGGCAACAGAAACAGTTTAACAGGCTGTTAAAAGGCTGCCAGTGTTCAAGATGTCTGTTCAAGTCAACAGTGCAATATGTGATAAAGCCTTTTGTTACTTTCTCTCTTTGTCTTTGTCTCTTTCTCATTTGTTCCCCAAATAATCACATCCATTTGTGTTCTGTAAATACAGTCATAGTTGCTTTTGGGTGGCAGGTTTTTCCCAGGCTGTTTAACTACACAGAAGCGTCAGATTATTGGGTGTTCACAGATCATCTGATGGTCTCTTGCTGAAACAGACACTTGTGCTGTTCCAGGAGAACATGTTAATCATCAACATCTGCCTCTGTGTTGAGAACTCCAGTGTCTGGACACACAACGCAGTAGAATATCTCTGTTTCTCACAAGTGTGTTTGTACACTCTCAAAATCCCCTCCAACAATTCACACATTCTCTCGCTACAGGAACAGATGGCGAACGGCTTTTGAATGTTAACTGTGACATCACAAAGAGCGCATTATAATAGAGGTGAAGAGGTCGCCAGCTGTGATGAATCATAGATTAAACACCCCAACATGAGAACACGATTGGTCGAAAGCTCAGGGAAATTTCACCTCTGTTTCCTTCCAGAAGTCAAAAAGACGTCGAACAGAAGACACAGTGTTTGTTTTATTAATGCGGGGGTCAGGGGAGAGCAATGGCCGCCATGTTTTGCATGGTAATCCAGCTCAAGCTGCTGCTTTGTTTGTTTCAGGAGAGAACAGCCCTCTGTGACCCTCTGCACGTCTGCTGTGCACGTTTCCTCCCTGCATGCCGCTCTGCTGTGAGTCAGTGTGCACCTCACTGTCTGCGGCCAGAGTGTCGCATCTACTGCATCAGCAAATGTTGCTGAGCAGGGAGTCAAATGTGCATCGCCCACTTCTCTGGGCTGCATGACACCCCAGTGTATTTTAACTCTTTGGGGTGAACTATTGACAGTTCGGGTTCACTCACTGTCCTGGCAGTCTAGAGGTACAACTGTTCTTTAGTGTGAAAGGAAACCAGAGATCAAATCCTGAAAGGGGTCAAATGTGGAGCGGCACAAGGGTGAGTTGATGACAGGTTTCATTCAATTGGACGGACCAAATTTTTTTGTAAATTTCACATGCAGATCAATGCAGGTCAATGTTTTTAATGCACAATGTTTTCAAAAGTTTATGTTTTGGAATAGATGCTTATAGCAGCATATAGATTTCACCAGATGAGCTTATATACATGTGTTCAATTATCAGGTAACGCAAAACCTCTGATTGGTTTTAACTTGAAATGAGTCCTTCTGCCTGTCATTGTTCCACAAACTGTTCCCTCAGAAGTGTGCTTTGTGAGAGTTTAAGCCCACCCAAAAGAACACACAGCATTTTTATGTATCTGAGCTACATTTTAAAGGTGCTTGATGGACCACGAGAAACAGACATGTTTAAACCACAGTGACGCAGTGCAGCTTGTAGGATGTAGCAGATCTTCATGGTGGCTTACCACCAGTAAACACATTTCAGTATTAACCAGCTCTCCGATTTCATCTTGAGCTCATCTTAAACACCTGGAGATTTTCGTCTTGTCTAATATTTACAAACGCTTGATTTGAAATATCTCACTGTGCAAAATGATGGTCAGATTCCGAAATGGGTAAACAAGACAAACCAGGTGCATCAAATTAACTTGCAATGTAGGCCAGTTAACTGGAGCATTGAGGATTGATTCTGGAAGCATGAGAACAAGTTCACTTCTGAATGTTTCTGAGTCTCTAAACGGTGTCAGTTTCTAAACATGTATTTGCACAGTTTGGTCAGATATGTGATAGATCAGCATTGGATCAGTGTGGGTCTGCTGTCTCAGAGCAGGTGTCTCACAGCATGAGTGCAAAGCAATTAAAAACATGGATCTTTGTTTTCATCTGTTTGAGGTCTTGAGACATACTTGGTTCTGATATGTTAATAGTTTAATGTTCTTGTGAAAGGAAGTGCTTACAGCTCAGTCCCTTACTGAATTCATCCAGTTTCAGTCAAACAGAAAACTGACTATCAGCTTATGCATCTTTAGAGCTCCTTCAATTAAGTATGTGATGAATGTTACATTGGAGAACTAATCTGTTTGTTTACTGCTATAAAGCACTACAGTATAAATTCACTAAAAACAAAGCATTAGTAATAGCTTATAAGTAGCATGCTGTGCTTTCTAGGTACAAATATATTCAAACCAGATTTGATCTTAGATTTTCTGTTTAAATGGAATTTGTGTGCGGAACAGACAAACCTCATTCATAACATGAACGTCCATGACAACAGCTGGAGAAAGCTGGAGAAACATCAAGGCTCAAGTTTCTGTGTTTACACAAGATAAGCAAACAAGTTTATCTTTGTCTAATGTGTCAGATTCATTTAGGGCAGTTGTGCTGTAAAAACTATGAGTAAATCTGGCAAAAGTTTTGGTGCATGATGAGCTGATTAGCCTGGATTAAGTAAATGTTTCCTTTCAAATGAACTGTTTCTAGGTTTTTCCAGATAAAATTGAGACAAGGTTTATAACTCTGTCACAAGTGGTTGAAATCAGCAGAGATATAAAAACATTCCTGGCTGCAAATCCGTTTGTATTCAGTTATATTCTGAATAACTGAGGTGAGCAGCATCTCCTCTTCAAAATTCTGACAAAGTCTTCAAGGTTGTTCAACTCTGGTGTTCAGCACATCTGGGGCAAGAACATGTCCAATTTGCCCCTGTGTCAGGTGAGAATTACCTCATCTTATGAATAAAGCTCCAGAGAGCTGGAGGAGAGAAATCATTGAGGTACCTTCTCACCAGAAGCCCTGAGCTATAGTCTGTCATGAATTTTAATAGATGAAAAACATACCTAATTTAATAATATATTAATCATTTATATCCCAAAGACCTTCATGCGTTTTTCTTTATAAATGCTCTAATTTTAACTCAAATTATTCATAGTTCAAATTTTGAACGATGTCATTAACTTGAGGCATTTGGAATGGTCTGGTGTAAAAGCGCTATATGAAATGTAAATGTGATATGTTTTTAATGAGAGTGTGAGTTTGCTGGTGTGTAATATACATACTGTAATTACCTGTGTTTACAAACAACACGAGTCGGATGATTTGTTAACTTGCGCTCTATAACAAGAGCATCGTGCGTATTGAGTTAGTACACTTGTAGCCATTGTAAGGTAGTATGGAAGTGTAGTGTGCCCTCTCGTGGCACTTCTGAGACACTGTCACATCCTGACTGAAACACAAGCTTTTCCTTTTCAACAGTGGTGGAAAGAGCACTGAAACTTTATACTCAATTACAAGTACTGTTACATTGCTGAAATTTATACTCAATTACAAGTAAAAGTGCTGGTGTTAAAAAGTACTTAAGTAAAAGTACAAATTACTCCTCATAATAAACTACTCGGAGTACTCAAGCACACATTTAAAGATACTATAAACACTTCTGAAACTTTGTAAACAGCATTAACTGAACTGTCAGGTGTGGTTTA
>JAZGTJ010006789.1:0-24163 GCA_036877575.1 Botia almorhae | reverse complement strand
AACAACACTATAACTAACACTATAACATTATTGAAAGTATGTGGTTTATGTTAGCTACATGTGACCAGAATGTCAGAGAAGATAAACCAATATGTGTATATACGTACAGTTTAAACCCAGAGGTAAGTCAGGTAAAAGAAACGTCCAAACAGGCCACTCAAAACATGGATTCGGTCTTCTAAACTTTTACCATTGGGTCAGTTAGGAGATACAGTGGAAACAGAGAGAGAGAATGCACAGGGGGAGAAGGTGCTGTCTGCTTGTTCTCTCTCTTAATCATAGAAACACACACAATCACAAGCCCAGTATCACTTATAAATTAAATTATCAAAAATTAAATTCATTTCGCCAAAAATTTTCAATGCAGGAGAAAACCCTAAATATCAGTAGGTAACGATAACAGACTTGCGAATCCTTTATGTCAAGTCAAGTTTGAAGCCATTTCAGGTTGAGTCTGAAGTCAAGTCGAGGCCGAGTCATTAACTTACAAATTCTGTGTTATTTTTTCCATGGGGGCACTACAACAGAAAATCCTTAATAATGCCATAAATATAAAGTTGTTAGTGGATGTCCTGACGTGTTCTATAATTACACTTAGATACATTAAAAACATGGGTTTCAGCAGAATGGTGAATGGTCTTACCTTCTCTGAATGGTCTACCATTACGAAAACTGATTCTATTCATGGATTGTCTAAAATCGAGTATTTTAATGTTTAGTAATAAAGTCACAGTTTTCATTTTTTGAGGAAATTACTTTATCGATGTCATTCCAGCCTGTTCCTCCGATTCACATGAACTTGGTATGCATCATCCCTAGACCCTCATGACCAAAAGTTATCAAAATAATGTGTAGGGGATGGACCAGAAATTGTAATGCTGTAGTTACTTATTTTGTGCACTATACAGTAACAGGATAATAAAATATTTTAAATCCAACACTGCTATTATTGTTTCAGTTCATATAAATTAATTCATGGAACCATGATACGCTGACAATATCAATTTTTAAGTTTATACTAAGTTAGGTCATTTGAATTTACTTCAGATAAATTTCTAATGACAATAAAGTTTCAGCATTATGCTAAAATAATGCCAAATCCATCTCATCACTGACTTGTTTCCCATTTTTCCAAACATACTTGGACCCTGATAATTGCTGCTTGTGGCAAGCACTTTTAGTGCTTGGGTCTTATTGTTTTCCTTAGGGTTATTGTTATTTTTAGGGCCCGAGGGCCCTATTGTTTTCCTTTGGATTCTTATTTTTTATTCCTTTATTTTAATGTTTTTGGGTTCTTTGGGTCCCTTAACATGCTCAAATAGTCTTAGGCCGTTAGTAACTAATGCAAAATATTTTTTTCTTGATCTTAAGGACAGTAGTCAGAGTGAGGTTACAGAATACAGTCTGCCCACCACCCTCCACATTTCAAAGGTGTTGTTCCCACTACCATGAAACTGGAACAGATGCATTTAATGCCACAAGAGCTGCAAACTTTTTTTGGGCAAAGGGACAATTTCCTTATTTACTGCACCATATAGTTCTGAGGAAATTTAGAATGTGGTGTTTTCTGTGGGCACAGTTCTGTTCTGTGGGCACAGACTCCGGGTGGGTCTTGCTTGCTTGTGGTAAGTAGAAAGATTATTTACCACAGCAATTATGACCCAATGTGTTACGGAGGAGGCTCCCGCACCACTTCCTCTGCGACCCAGGGGGAGCCTTTGCCTGAATATTGAAACTCTTCCGGACTACAATTCCCATAGACTTATTATCACTTCCTGTTTGTCACATGGTCCCACGTATCATTTCCTGTTTGTCACATGGCCCGCACATGCGGGCTATTTAAACGCCCAGATTTGTATTCTCATTGCAATGTCTTGTATTGCCTCCATGCGTACATTTCAGAGCGATCTTTCCCTGTTAATTCACCTGGTTATATTTGGACTGTCTGTTGGATTACTGATTGTTTGCTGCCTGCCTACGACCTCGCTTTGGATTACGGTTTATGATTGTTTTGTATTTAAGATAGTTTGCCGCCTGCCTCGACCCCCACCTGGATTATCGACTCTGAGTTTGCTTAGCCTATTACATTTCTGTCTGCTGGTTATTTACACTCTCTGCCTGTTTGACCTGAGAATAAAGACGCTGCAAATGGATCCTCATGCCTCTGCGTCTCCGTTACTGTTACGAAGCTGGACTCCCACGCTATGTGGGGAGTCCAGACTTTTATTATGATGCGTTCTGTTTCCTATGTCACTTGTGTTCACTTCCGGTTTATGTTTATCGTCATTACCTGTCGCATCATGATTTGTCAGTGTATTTAAGTTTGTTTCAAGGTGGGTTATTGTTTGGTGTTTGGCGTTGTTAAGTGAATTTCTGATGTGGATTATTTCTCGTATGTTCTTCCTGGTTTATTGGATTTTTGGACTTTGGCTTTCGGACTTTGAGTTTTGGATTACCCTTATGGATTTTGGTTTCTGGATTATCGTGATTATTCACTGTGTCATCGCATTGGTTTGTTTTGTATTTCACTGCTGTCTGCACTTGTCACCCCATTATCTCTACACTTAGTGTTTGTGTTGTTTTTTGTGTTTGTTAATTCATTAAATACTGTTTATTGTTTAGTTCCGTGTTCCATTGTTGTTTATTATCACAGACACTACCGTCCACCGTAACAGTTACACAATGCACACTCACTATCAGATGAATCAAAAGAATAGTTAACGAACCTAAATGATGGCTGCAACTGAAAATATTTTCAAGTAAAATTATATCACATAGCTTTCCTGTAGCTCAGTGGTTAGAGCATGGCGTTAACAACGCCAAGGTCATGGGTTCGATCCCAGGGATTGCACGTACTTAATGTATAGTGATCAATGTGTAGTATAATGCAATGTAAGTCGCTTTGGATAAAAGCGTCTGCCAAATGCCTAAATGTAAATATACATGGGGTAATTGGTCACAGCTGAAATTGTATTTATGTTTATGCATTTGGCAGACGCTTTTATCCAAAGCGACTTACATTGCATTATACTTTACATTGTTTCTTAGTATGTGCAATCCCTGGGCTCGAACCCATGACCTTGGTGTTGTTAACACCATGCTCTAACCACTGAGCTACAGGAAAGCTTTGTTTGTTTCAGGAAAGCAATGGCAAATGTTAAATTGCCATTAAACATTTCCTTCTGACAGAACCGCGACATTTATAGGTTTTCAGTAAAATGTATGTGTTAGGAATCCGGACTCCTTTTCTATGTTGGGAGTCCAGACTTATTTTAAAATGCTTCGTCTGTTTTGGTTTTCACTGTCTTCACTTCCTGTTTTGTAATCGTCATCACCTGTGCACCTTTTGATTAGTTTGGTTATTTAAGTTCCCTGGGTTTAGCATTTGGTGTCGGTGATTGTTTGTTCTTGGATGTTTAATATTGTCGGATTTCTTATGTTGGACTTTGGACCTTGGATTTTGGACTTTGCATTTTGGATTACCCTGGGCTACTCGTGTTTCTGGTTTTTGGATTGTCTTTGTTTCATGCTGCAGTTTGCATTTGTCGTCACCCCTTTCGTTTTTATGGTTCGTGTTTGTGTTATATTATGTTCTTCATTTATTAAATGTTCTTGTTCATTTAGTTCCTGTGTCTTGCTCCTCGTTTTTGTCACAAACACTACCGTGCACCGTAACAGTATGAAGTAAAACAATTTTGTATTAAACTTCTGTTTAAAACAATAAACAATTCAATAAATAAGGCAAATATAAAATTATTGTTTTGGCCAAAAATATTGTAATTTAAGAATTGAATACATTTATGACATTTAAAAGCACATTATGTGCCCCAATCAAAATGTGAAGACTGGTTTGAACTAGTTGTTTGTGTTACAGTGTAGGCTCCAGCTTCCTCTCCACCACGCCAGCAGAGGGAACCTTCACCGGAATACTAACAAGACCCATTACAGACTACATATCCCGGAATGCACTAACACCAAAGCTGATTACTTCCTGCTCCACACCTGAACATCATTATCGCTGTCTATATAAACCAGACTCAGTCTGTTAACCGTTGTGAAGTCTTGTTTGCCTTGTGCTGCATTTCTGAGCATAATTTCTCATTGTTATTCTATCGTTTCTCTGTGTATGACCTGGATTGCTTTTGGATATTGATTCTTTGCCGCCTGCCCTCGTTTGGTTTGTTTATTGGTTTCTCTGATTGTTTGCTGCATGTCTCGACCCATTGCCTGTATTACCGCTTATGATTGTTTGCTGCCTGTCTCGACCTTAACTTAGTTCATTCACATTGTGTTTGTTAACTGCTGTGATTTCTATCTGAGGACCCTATCATTAAAGTTGCTGCAGATGGATCTGAATTCCTCTGACTCTTCATTACAGAAGACTTCGCCACTACAGGATCCAGCAGCCATTTTGTAAATGTCATCGGATCTTACACTACAGGCATCGCAATTACCAACACCGCCCATCACCAACAACAGCTCGCTCGTCTTACCACTCTAACCAAGGAGCTGGTGCGGACGTTTCAAGGGGCTTGTCTCATTGCACCGGATCCGCTCCCTACTCTCAATGCATCGCAACCACTCACGCCAATGAATGCCTCAGGTCGGGTAAGTCCACGTCTAGCATTCCCTGAGAAGTTTGATGGTACTCTAGCTAAATGTAAAGGATTTTTGTTGCAGTGCTCGTTACTTGTAAATCAACAACTCTCTATCCTAGTGAAACTAGTAGTATCGCATTTGTCTGCTCTTTGCTGACCGGAAAAGCTTTAGATTGGACAACGGCGGTTTGGAGTATGGATGGCTCCACTTTTCCCACCTTCGAGATTTTTCTACAACGTTTTTGAACACCCTGCTGGAGGTAGGAGTCCTGGGGAGAAATTATTAACTCTCACTCAGGGAAAATTGACTGCATCTAAGTATGCTCTATCCCTTAGAACTCAAGCAGCACAAACCAAATGGGTCAAAGACACATTAAAAGTACTGTTCCGCATGGGCCTGAATCCTGACCTCCAGTCTGAACTCCCATGTCGCGATGAGGGTAAAAATCTAGGAGAATTCATTGATTTAACCACTCAAATGGATAATCTGCTCCGGCCTCATAGGCACAACATCGGATCTCAAACATTTGCGAGTTCATCATCAGTAGAACCTATGCAACTCGGATAAACTCATTTAACACAGGAGGAACGAAACCAGCGTATCCAGCATCATCTTTGTCTGCATTGTGGAGAATCAGGTCATCTAAAGTCCTCCTGCCCTGTACGCCCCCCCCCCCCCCNCACACATGATCGTTGGTTGGTGAGTTCAACAACTATTCCTCTAAATCCAAATACCAATATCACTCTACCTGTTTCTCTATCCATAGCAGACCAGAATGTGGCTACAAATGCCTTAATTGATTCAGGGGCAGCTGGAAATTTTATATCTAATGAATTTGTTCAAGAATATCATGTTTCCTTATCTCTCTCTGATTGCTCTCTAACAGTGGAGGCGCTAGACATACGTCCACTAGGAAAGAATAGATCTACTCAATTAACTGTATGTCAACTGTCAGTGGGTGTTCTTCACAGCGAAATTATCCAGTTCTATGTAATATCTTCACCTCATCATCCTATCATACTAGGTCTTCCATGGCTTCAGAAGCATGAACCCGTAATCTCCTGGAAGGAACATGAACTCCAACGATGGGGCCCTGTCTGCACACAGAACTGTATCCAGAATATAAATCGTCAATTGTACTCTAAATTGGAGAAATGCGAGTTCCACCGCTCTAGCACATCCTTTTTAGAATATAATTAGCAGTGAGGGAGTAGCTATGGACGAACGCAAGGTTGATTTTGTAGCCAATTGGCCACAACCCCGAACAGTAAAAGTTTGCAGAGATTTCTAGGTTTTGCAAACTTTTACCAATGTTTCATCAGCGGTTTCAGTATTGTGGCGTCACCTTTAACCTCTCTGACTAAACAAAACAATGGCAAATTAAGATGGTCACCCCAGGCCAATGAAGCCTTTCAAGAGCTAAAGAAACGTTTCACTTCAGCTACAATTCTTAAACATCCCAATCCTGAACAACAATTTATTGTCGAGGTTGACGCGTCCAATACAGGAGTAGGAGCTATCCTTTCCCAACGTCATGGTAAGCCCCCTAAATTACACCCTTGTGCTTATTTCTCTTGCAAATTATCCCCGGCCAAACAGAACTACTATGTAGGAAATTGGCGATCAAACTAGCTCTAGAAGAGTGGAGACACTGGCCAGAGGAAGCCAAACACCCATTTATAGTTTTCACAGATCACAAGAACCTTGAATACCTACGCAACACCAAGAGACTCAATCCACGCAAGGCTCATTGGGCACTATTTTTTACCAAGTTCCAGTTTACTGTCACTTATCATCCAGGCACTAAGAATGTTAAAGCAGATTCCTTATCCCGCCAAACTAAAGAACCTCTCAGACCTACAAGTGAAGAACCTATCATCCCTAATAGACTTCTGGTAGCACCAGAAATTTGGGATATTTCTACAGAAATTGACAATATCAACAGTCAGACCCCTCCCCCTACTAACTGCCCACCCAATCTAACCTTTGCTCCAGAGGCATTTCATAGACGTCTTACGTCTCTAGTCCACAATTTACCAAGTTCAGGTCACCACGGAATAACTGCCACAATAGAACTAGGAATCGCTACTGGTGGCCTTCCCTAGCTTCTGATACTATTAATTACATTAAACAATGTTCAGTTTGCCAAAGTTCTAAGAATCCCAAACAATGCCCAGCCGGACTACTGCAACCTCTGCCCACCCCTCATCGACCATGGTTACACATTGCAATAGATTTCATCACTAATCTTTCTCCCTCCCAGAAAGATTAGTGATGATCCTCACCATTATAGATCGGTTTTTCAAGGCATGCAGACTTATTTCACTTCAGAAGTTACCTACCTCATTTAAAACCGCTGAGATACTATGCAACGTGTTCAGATTCTATGATCTCCCTGAAGATATTATGTCTGATAGAGGCCCCCAATTTACTTATAGGGTCTAGTCTGCTTTCTTCAAGGGTCTAGAAGTTAACATTAGTCTCACTTCAGGTTATCATCCGCAATCCAATGGTCAAACAGAACCCCTAAATCAAGAAGTAACTAGATTCTTAAAATCATACTGTCAGAAACACCAGGAGGATTGGCGTAAATATTTGTTATGGGCTGAATACGCCCAGAACTGTACTAGTGTGTACTAGGATTTCAACCCCCTTTGTTTGCCTGGTCCGGCAAACACACTGAGCTTCCTGCCGTCACAGAGAGGCTTCAGAGAAGCGAAGAGATTTGGGAAAGAGCACGCACGCACGCACGCACACACACACACTTACTACAAGCGGTTAGGAGACAGACTGATCAAGCTAATGCCCACCGCAGAACCGGCCCGAAATACACTCCTGGCCAATGGGTATGGTTGTCAAAAAAGAGATCTTGGCCTAAAACTCATGTAGAAAATTAAACCCCAGGTACGAAGGTTCTTTTTAAATCATTAAGCAAGTCACTCCTGTTTCTTTTCATCTAAGATTACCTTCTAACTATCACATATCTCCTACTTTCCACATCACTGATCAAACCCGCTGCTGGTCCGGAGAGGGAGGCTGAGGAAACGCCCAGTGAACAGACCCCCTCCCCATTATGGTGGACGGCGAGGAAGCGTACCGAGTCAGGGAACTCCTGGACTCCAGATGTTCAGGCGGTACCTGGTGGACTGGGAGGGGTACGGCCCAGAGGAGAGGTCATAGGTTAATGCAGGTGATATCCTGGACCCAACATTGACTGAAGAATTCCACCGTGTTCATCCAGAAAGGCCGGCCCCTCGTCCACGCGGTAGACCCCGACACCGTTTGCCTCTGTGCGTCGGGAGCCGCCAGCAGTGGGAACCTTCACCGGAATACTAACAAGACCCATTACAGACTACATATTCCAGAATGCACTGACACCGAAGCTGATTACTTCCTGCTCCACACCTGATCATCATTATCTAAAATATAAACCAGACCAGACTGTTAACCATTGTGAAGTCTTGTTTGCCTTGTGCTGCATTTCTGAGCGTTATTTTCCATTGTTATTCTATCGTTTTTCTGTGTATGACCTGGATTGCTTTTGGATATTGATTCTTTGCTACCTGCACTCGTTTGGAGTGTTTATTGGTTTCTCTGTTTGTTTGCTGCCTGTCTTGATCCATCGCCTGTATTACCGCTTATGATTGTTTGCTGCCCGTCTCGAACCTTCGCTCAGTTCATTCACATTGTGTTTGTTAACTGCTGTGATTTGGGATCTGTGATCTGAGAACCCTATCATTAAAGTTGCTGCAGATGGATCCGAATTCCTCTGACTCTTCATTACAGTTTGAATGTACAAAAGCACTTCTGGAGAAAATATATATTTAAAGTATAATTATAATTGACCTTATGCCTCAAAACCTTTCCTCTGATCTCCCCTATATTTTATTTCAACCATGGCCGCTAAACAATTTACAATGTAAATGTTTTATAAGAGGTAAGTAAAATATTGCCAGCACTGCCAAGAAAACAGTGCTGTAGCATTTGAATAAATTGAAGAGCCAGTGGAGGGCTGAGGCAGTGTAGGTTGACTGATCACATGGCACTGTGGGAAACAAATTTTCATGCTGAGAGAAACAGAACCTGTGCTTATAATGGACCACAAATGTTCTCACATTCATTCTGATTCATCAGGTAATTTCTGAGCATATGAGGAAAAGTGTGAGATTGGTCAATGGCACAACCAGACAACACAATCCAACAATGACCACAATTGCTGTCACATTCTTAAATGTCATTGAATGTGCAGCACAGAGATGCTACTAAAATAGTTGCTGTCAAAAATTCTATATGAGGAAAATAAATAACAAAAAAAACCTAATGATGTCTGGTTGCTCAGATAAGCACTTCCTAGTATGACAAGTACTTAACAACAAACATACTTATCTGTAAATATTACAAAACAAAAAATTGCAGATAAAAAAAATGTAAATAAAAAATCAGCCCAATGCTTTTGCTTCTGAATGGACATGGAGCAGAATGACATTGCATTTGCCATGCTAAATTCACTTCAAAAGATCTCTCAGTCTTTCCCTAGGTGTTCTGCAACTACACCATAATTTATTTTTCAGACTATTGTGAAGATTTAAATTTAATCTCCAATGGTTGGTGATGATTTACCAAAACCATTACATTTTTTATTCTTGTGGTTGAGGACATGACACAATCACAGTTTTTTATCAGACAAGACACTGGCTTTGTTTGTTCTTTACTGTGCACTACTACAAAGTGAATAAATTCATCTAAAGGCACTTGATATCATGCAGTGCAGACTAGAGCTCTCTGTAATATGTACAGTTTATCTAATCAAAGACAAAAAAACATTGAAGTAGGTCATACAAAGTAGGTCCGTTACCTTTCTGTAGCATTTCTGTAGCAATTACAAATTTTCTGTAGCATTCTCTGTCCCAAGAGTCAGGTTTTTATTTTCTTGCAAAATTAAATTACAATTAAGGCCAGAAGCATATGTAACTGCAAATGCTCAGCCAATGCCTTGCAAGTACACAGCTGTATATACATCTTGCATTGATGTGTGTGGATTTCTGTTTCATTTTTTTTTTTTTCGCTTTAAACATGTCGGCAGGTACCTAGCTTTAACTAACTTGCTCAGCAAGATTCTCTCCAAACTGTTGCTTTGCTATAACAGCTGCTGACCTGAAAAACTTTATGCTAATGTTCAGTATAGTGCCTCTTGTGGCATTGCTGAGAATGCAATGCATACTTGCATTAGTAATTGTGGTTTAAGACATTTTGAACACAGCAATGCATAAAATTAGCCCAAACTAGCTAGAAGCATTTGCGTTCACATATTGTGTTTCAGGCCTAACTTAGTGCATCTGATTTGATTTTTAAAATATAAAAAATACATTTGCACACTTGTGTTTATAATTACAAATTCTAAGCAGGATGTACTGTGGTCCATGTTTTGACAAATGCGTCAGGTTTGGTCTAGGCAGAGGTCTGACTCCATAACTTTGTGTGCTTCGGTACTGGGGTGACTGTATGTTATTGAACCCCTGTGCAGGACAGTACAGATAGAAAGTATACCAAAGAGAGGACATGGATATCAAGACACTTATTGTAGGCTTCATTCCTGTAATAAAAGCTGGTTAAAGAACTAATGTTATTTGCGATAAAATGCCTTCACATCAAGGAAAGTTTTTTGATTGTGCATTGAAGATGTCCATGGTCATCTGTGTACTGGTTGGAAAATGATATTGGGTTTCTATAGATTTAATTGAATGTGGGTGCATGTTTAGCTGAGATCATGGTAGAAATGTCTTAGTGTAGGTGTCTTCCAGACAACGGTAGTGTGCAAGTTGGTCTTTGTATACCAACTCAGATCTGCTAATCGTCCAAGTGCTGCTCCTCCCAGGTGGAGGTGGGTATGGCGCTGTAGGGGTCCATGATGACTTTGGCACAGCGTATAATCATTGCGACCAGCAGCAGACAGAGGAAGGCGATGCATGCCAGAGTCAGACCCTGGTCCACGTCCACAAAAGCGGGGTCTGGCGTTGTCTCCTCCATCGTTTTGGTCTGTCCGCATCGATTTGGGCTGCTGTTACCATCCTGATTGCTTATCTCTGGTACAGAGAGAGAGAGAGAGAGAGAGAGAAAGGGAGAGAGAAAAAGAGACAATGAGGGTGCATATGATGTTATTACTCAATGATCCCAATGCAATCACCCAACTTGTTTTGTTTCCACTCTGGCCCTTTTAACTGTGTATGTTTCTCAGTGCTACTGACACTCATAACATAAGTGAGTGTATGTGTCCGCAACAAACAAAGCACAAAACAACAAAGACCGAACATGCAAAGCAAATGAGGAATACACAGAAATTAACATATTTTAAAGAAGCAGTAACAATACACGCTGCAGAATAGTGTAGATGCAATGTAGTTGTCACAAGCCATGTCTTGGATGGCTGGTTTTATGGTTAAGGACTTTTAAGCTAAAATGTTTGTTCCTGTTGTTTCTATGTTCATTCCTTGTTTCCTGTGTTGATTTGTAGTCATTTGAAGTTTCTTTGTTAATTGGTTCCAGTGATTGTTTCCCAGATATTGCTTGTCTGGCTTGTTTTCTCTGATTAGCTTCCCTTTATATATAACTGTGTTTTCTGTTTAGTTGTAGATCGTTGGTTGTTTGATTTATTTGCTTAGGTACTCTGTGGCTTTTGTGCCTTGAAGATTTCCTCAGATTTCTTATAGAATTTAATTAAACTCTCTTTGCATGTGGATCCAGAGTGCTTTGACCACATATGGATCCAGCAATTAGACACATCCGCTTATGCCAAGGTAATCAATCGTTCCTTTGAGGACCATACCCAAGAATGAATGTGATGTTCACCCATAATGTCGAAACAAAGCACATATCAATGACATAGAGTACATGCCTTTCATAAGACTTCTGTGTTAGAAAGTCATGCTTGGCACTAAATGCTGAATTAAATTAAGTAAATGGTAATGCTTGACTAAACAGTCATAATTCAAAAGGTATCACTGAGCAAAGATACCAAGTGTTTATGTTTATGCTCTGATATAAAGACAGAAATAAAATCAACTTGTATTGCCTCAACACACAGACAGTCAATTTTGTTTGTGTACAAAAATAAACAAATGAAAAGTGACTATTGCATGTCTTATTTATACTCTTATTGTCGTTTGATTATGACTTGATTGATGTTAAGTCACATTGCTCATAAACAGGTGACACCAATGACCCCACAAATATAGTGGTGCAGAAGAAATCTCAGTTTGCCACCTCTTGATTTTACTTTATAGCAATTAGTTGCTGGTTGCCTCAAGTTAAGCATTTCTTAACTTTTTGATTCTTTGACTTTGGTCCACCGCTTTTTCAATCCCCTGTATAAGCTTTTGATTTAGAGCATTAGAATGCTGTAGCAAAAATGAATGCAAATTTGTGTAGATTTTTAACCTCTAATTGCAGAATTGAGTAATCATGACAGTCTTACCCAGAGGAAAGTTTTATTTCTCAGAGGTTGCTCCCGCTTATGTGTGGGATTTATTGAGCTTGGAGTTTCATATGAGCATCAGCTTTTCCTTAAATGTTGCTCTTAAAGAAGACATCTCCTTACACAATCTACCATAAGATGTGGAGGAAGTTGTGACGCTTTCTTCTTGCTAAACACCTCCTTCAGATCTTGATATGCCACTGGAATCTGTAAATCAGAGGTTAGAGTTATGGTAGAGTTAACTGGTCGTTTTACCCCATTGTTGGAGTTCCCGTTCCTTCCAGGAAATAACGGGTTTGTGTTTCTGGAGCCATGGTAGGCCTAAGATGATCAGAAGTGGGGTGAAGATATGACATAGAATTGAATCATTTCAGTGTGTAGTATACCCACGGATAATTTAAGTGATATGGTTAACTGAGTGGATCCGTCTCTTCCTAGTGGACGTCCGTCTAACGCTTCCACTGTTAGAGAACAATCAGAGCTAGATAAGGGAACATGACATCTTTGAACGAACTCATAGGACATAAAGTTTCCAGCTGCTCCTAAATCAATTAAAGCACCTGTAGTCAAGGTCTGGTCTGCTATGTATAGAGTCACTGGTAGAGTGATATTGGTATTTGAAGACAAAGGAATTGTTGTTAGACTCACCAGCCGACGATCTGAGTGGGGCCATACAGGACAGGAGGATTTAAGATGACCTGATTCACCACAATATAAGCAAAGGTGTTGTTGTATTCGTCGGTTTAGTTCCTCTGGAGCTGGGCGAGTATATCCGAGTTGCATGGGCTCTACCAGCATTAATTCTGTAGGAGCTTGGGACCTGAGATTGTGCCTACGGGTTTGAAGCAGGTTATCTATTTGAATAGATAGATCAATAAATTGTCCTAGATCCTTACCTTCATCACGACAAGCGAGTTCCAACTGGAGGTCTGGGTTTAAGCCTCTACGGTACAGTAATTTCAAAGTGTCCTCGACCCAGTTCATCTGTGCTGCTACGTTTCTAAAAGACAAAGCATATTTGGTAGCAGTAAACTTTCCCTGGGTGAGGCTTAGAAGTTCCTCCCCAGGACACTTACCTCCAGCGGGATGTTCAAACACCTCTCTAAAGCGTTGTTGAAAAATATCGAATGTAGGGAAGGTAGATCCATCCATACTCCATACTGCCGTCACCCAGTCCAAAGCTCTTCCAGTTAACAAAGAGCAAACGAATGTGATTTTACTGGTCTCAGTGGGATAAAGACAGGGTTGTTGAGACACAAACACTGAGCATTGCAACAGGAACCCTTTACATTTAGTTGGATTGCCATCGAATCATTTCGGGGAATGCTAATCGCGGGCTTACCGGACCGGTGGCGTTCATTGCCACTGGTAATGGTGCTGTATTGGAAGCAGGGAGTGGAGCTGGTGGAATGCGGGGTGCTCCCTAAAACACTCGTACTAGCTCCTCTGTTAATGTGGTCAAACGAGAGAGCTGTTGTTGATGAGCGAGATGTGTGGCCTGTACCGTTATATCCGACGACATCTGTAGCAGGGCTGCTGGATCCTGTAATGGCGAAGTCTTCTGTAACGATGAGTCAGAGGCATTCAGATCCATTTTTTTTCTTTAATGATATAATCGTCAGATAACAATAAGACAGAGTAATAAATACTGAGCGTGGGTTAAGGCAGGCGGCAAACAATCATGAACCGTTAAACAGTCGATACAGGCAGCAAACAATCATAAACAAGAACCAGGCAGAGAGTCGAGACAGGCAGAGAACATTTAAAAGAACCAGTAGACATTCCAAACTGGGGCAGGCGGCAGAGAATCAAAATCCAAAACAATCCAGGTCATACACAAAGGCAATAGAAGTAATAATGGGTATAAACACAAGTAATGCAGCATAGGGCAAACAAGACTTTGCAAAGATGAGTAGCAAGAGTCCGGTTTAAGTGGGCAGTGATGATGATGATCAGGTGTGGAGCAGGAAGTAATCAGGATTCGGTGAGATACATTCTGGGATGTGTAGTCCATTAATATTCCGGTGACAGTTCCCTCAGCTGGCATGGCGGAGAAGAGGCTGGAGCCTCCACCGTAACACATATGAAAGTTTATAATGTGATTTTGGACCTCTTTGTTTCGGTGCATGGCTTAGAGAGTATTTAAATGTCTGTGGAGAAAATGAAAAATACTTTCTAAACTAAGGCAGCTGAAAAGGTCACTGTTACACTTTAACTCGTAAGCTTCCAGTTTAACTGAGTAGGACTGCTTCATCTACAGACTTTAGCTAAAGCCATTTTCCATTACATTATATAAAGTCAATAGCTAAACACAGAAAGGTGTTTAATGTCACACGAAATCTCTATTTTTGTAGTTTATTAAAATATGTATTTATCTAACTTTCCATCTTTAAACGCAAGAACAGTATTTTTGTAATATCTGAAGCTCTGTAAATGTTTTAATAAGTTGAAACTTTTGTATTTGAAGATTTCAATAAATGTCTTCAAAGTTTATGAAGAAACCATTATTACACCCCATTAATAACAAGATGTTTCTTGTCTTGATTCATATCCACATAAATTTGACCATGCTCCTACACTTACTAACAAAAGTAAATCACAAGATCTTCATTACTAGTAACTGATAGAATTCATTTGCAGATTTTGTTTTAAAGCTGCGATCTGTAACTATTTTTGGTTAAAAAAAAACTAAAATCAGTTACTGAGCACATACATAACAGATCAGTGTTCAAAAAGGCCTCCTTACCCTGATTCACAATGGTAAGTTTATACTAATAATGAATATAATTTGAGTTGCCGGGGTTAAATTTTTTGGAAAATGTCAGTTTGACTTGGGGTCACATCATGTCTGTAAAAAAGAAAGAAGTTCCAGCTAATAAATGCATGTGTGGGTGCTGGAGAGGTGAAGCTTTTGTAGCTTGTTTTTACAGTTGTTTAGAATTTAAACTTGTTGTCCATGTTCAAATAATAACTCTGCAAGTAACTTATTTTACACCTAATAGATAGTAGCTATAGATTTGCTTAATCCTTTGCTTGTTTTGTTCAAATCTGCTCCAAAAGGCAGAAGTGAGCAGTGTAAATTACTCACCAAACTAAATCGCAAAGCAGCTTACACTGTTTTACTAACCCATTTGTACAATTTTTTTTAAAAAAATCTCTGCTCATCCATATACAACTGGATTCTGGTCTTTCTGTCTAACAGACCTCAGTCTGTAAGGTTGGACATTCATCTGGGCTGAAGTGAAATGTGTCTATGGCTTTGAGTTCCTGGGTGTCAACATCTCTGAGAACCTGTACTGGCATTCAAACACTTCATTTTTGGTTAAGAAAGCATATCGATGCTTCCCGAGAAGTCTTAATAAAGCTCATCTGTCTTCTCAGCTCTTAATCAGTTTTTACTAATGTATCATTGAGAGCATCCTGACCAACTCCATCACAGTGTGGTATGGCAACTCCACAGTGTGTGAAAGCACTGCAAAGGGTGATGAAAGCTGCCCAGCACATAACTGGCCCTCATCTACCTGCCATTGAGCCTCTTCACTACAGTAGATGCTTGCACAGCGCACAAAACATTATCAAGGACTCTTCTCATCCCAGTCACAGACTGTTCAACCACCTACCATCAAAGACGAAATACAGAGCAATTTGGCTAGAACCACCAGGTTCAGGAACAGTTTTTAGGAACTGTTGCTTATTTTGCGCAGTTCTACTGTTTGCACTTCTGGTAGACTCTAAACAGCATTTTGTTGCTATGTACTTGTACTATGCAACGACAACAGTATTGTATTGTCAATGTTCCTCAGGTCACTTTCTTCAGGCACCATTTCTGTGTGTTTTTATATTGTTTTGTCACTTGTATAAATAAAGCCTGTACTGCCTACTGATATGCAGTATTCACCCCAAAATTTATTCATTTGTACATTATGTTCACATTATGAGTCATCCATACATTTTGCAGCAGTGGATCACAGCATTGCTCTCTCCTGGTAATTTTTTTTGGAAGTTATGTTGATTGCTCCTGTGACACCAAGTTCACAACACATAGCTATAGACAGATTAACACAGGCATTTGCCCTGGGCCACAGTGTAACGAGGACTCTGGGGGGTTTGAATCCATGCGCAGCTTTATTTAACAGAATGGTCAAAAAGAGGTAAATGGTCAAATCACCAGCAAACAGCAAAAAGGGCAAGGCAAAAATCAAAACGGGAAAACAGGCAATGGTCAGGGCAGGCAGTAAACAAACGTAATCCAAATCCAAGCAAAGGTCAAAAGGCAGGCAGCAAACAATCACAAAATGATACACTAACAAAACAAGACAAGACCTAGTAGACAATCGAAAAACCACTCTGAATTGTTTGACAGGGAAAAAGAGATTGCAATGAACAAGAGAAGGTCCGGGGTTTAAATAGGCAGGCTGATTGGACACAGGTGCAGCAAACAGGAAGTAATCAGCCCTAGGTACGGGGAACATGGGAGTTATAGTCCAAACTGAATTTAGTACTCTGGTGGTGGTTCCCTCTGGCGGTTCGGAGGATGCGAAGCGGCGGCCTCCTCCATAACACACAGACCAGCACTAGATCTTTAATAGTCAAACAAAACAAAAGTGTTTCATAAGAAGAGTTCCTAGGATGTTGGTGGCAGCACATATTAATATAATCTGTCCCAGTGCCCAACCAACAAATGCAGTGTCTGACCCTCAGGGCTATTGAAATGAAATCCATTTTAAAAATGTAACAAACTTCCAATATGAGGTCTAGTTGAGGATTCACCCCAGGCACTGGAGCCCAAACCGTACATCATTCCACCTGTGTCAGCAGGTTTGAGGATTATCCCCACATTCATCATGCCCATGAGCCTTTTCACAGTTTCAGTGTGGTCCAATCCTTTGCCGGCAAGGCTGTTGATTCTTATTTATACACAGTAATTATTGTTCCTTGAAGGACAAATGCCAAAAGTAACCTTGGCAACGGAATTAGCAATTTAATGGAAAATTACGTCTGTCCCCTTCAACTAAAACACAAAGGCAGGAAAAACCTTTCATCTCTGAACTGACCTGAGTGTGAGCTCTGTGGACACAGTCTGGGACTTTAAAAGATTGTTCCTTGTCTTTCATAGAACTCAAATACCAGAAATGTGGTGAATTACACAGACAGTATATAATTAAAAGCATGTGCTCAAGGTATATTGTTGATAACAAGCTGGCTTTCCTTTATTAGTCTGTTCTGTTTCCTTCTAGAACTGTCTTATTTGAGTGGAGATAAAAAGGCTGATAAATAGGTCTGTTTTTTGCTGTCTGCTGCTGAGTTTGTCACTGGAACAAAAAACACATCTTGACAAGCAAATTAAAAAGACACTGTCATATGGTGAGTCAAGAAACATTAAATTAGAAATTCAGAAGTTTACAAAACATAAAACATTTATACTAAAGCTCAGTGTAATATTGATGACAAATATTAATGTAATGTAATTAATAATCTTATATCTTTACATTCCGACTATAAAGACATTCCAAATGAAAGGTTATCATTAACTGTGTATTTACTGTGTATCTAACTTCCTGGGTGATGCCATTTTCTCATGATGTTATATGTCCACATTTAACTGAAATTTTAAATTGTGGAATACTGCATGAGTTTACATGTTGGAAGTCTGATTTCAAAGGCATCTCTGTGTTGTCACACAGTTCGGTTGTAATTGAGTAATGCACTGACAGTCATTGGCTAATGTAATTGCTAATGGTTTTGCTAAAAGATACATAAAACTACAAAATGACTAAAAAAGATGGCTCCTGCTCACATGCAAATGTGTTTTGGATGTTTGTCCTCAGGACAGGTAGGCTGCATTTACTATGCTCATCTGTTTGTATTTACGTAAAACACTGCTGGTATCTAATATCCACATGTTTACAAACATCTCCAGGCTTCACTGACTTTCATCCAAGTTCGGACATATGCTGTTTAAAACAGGTGCAAAATGATGACGATTAGCACAATCCGTTGCAGAACAGTGACGTCATTATTAGTGGGAATCAAATATAGATGTCTATATGGAGGTCAGATGTATCAGTATTGTATAAGATTTTAATCCACATTCGGAAATGGCTCAGATCAGATGCCAAAAATTGGATATGGTGCATTTTTTTGTGTTTACACATGTGCAACAATATTTAATCTGTGTCAGATGTAAAAAAAAAATTGTGGGAGTGTAAATACAGCCATATTGGTTTGGCTTTTTAACTAGCTTGATCAACAAGCTTACCCAAAAGACCATAGTGGCCCACTAAATAGACCAGCACTAAACCAGCATGACCATTCATGCTGGTCTAAGCTGGCCTTATCAGTAGGGTTAGAATGGTTTCCACTATTGCTCCATAGACATTCCCATAGACATTTCATTGTCTCTTCCAAGCCATAAAATTTTTCCCTTCAAAATCTTATTATCACAATTTTTGTCATTATACATTATACATTATTCTTTGCTGTTAGAACAATTATTTTTCTAGCTGTGCAGGATAAGGCATTAATTTTTTGTTACAGTATTTTTTCAGCTCTTCTATTTACATCTTTTGTGGAAAATCAACTTAAAAATGTATTTTCTGCATTTTTGAGCATGTTTGACTGGGATGAGACAAGGTATTTTAAACACTTTGGTCTCAGAAATGTTTTGGACTGATTCATTAAAAGCTGGCTCTTAATGCTCATTGAAATACACAGGTCATACTGTACAACACAAGAGAAAAGTTAGTATATTTTTATTACTGCACATATCACATTTAATTCAGAAGACAACCTTACAACTCTGCAAAAAAAATATTTTGCCTTAGATTAAATTACAGTACAGTACAGTACAGTTAGTACTGTCAGAGTATCCAAGTATGGCAAATGAACATAGACATTCAAGAACAATTAACAAAACCTAATGTTGAATTGGAAAAAAAAAAAAAAAATGGTTCTCAATTCTCGACCTTAATTATTGTCCATCTGTCAGAGATTAAAAAACGGGAGAGGACATCTGCTAAAACCAATACACACACACACACATTCTGTAACATGGCTCATTCACCAGCTCTTGGCATTACTGTTTTGTCTGTGGGGATTAGAGACATTTTACACAGGCAAGTAGAACCTCTATACTACTTCAGTGGTGCTTTGTATCAAATTTGGGGACAAATCTCTCGCACCTGTCACACTACAGTCTCTTTATTGTGGTCCATCTTCTTTGTGGTCCAAATCACAAGGGTGGTGTTCATAGATTCCTTGAGGCATACCAAGTTAAACAATATCCAATATTCTTTTTAAACTTTTCAAACTCCTAGACAGTACATCCACTCTGCGCAAATTTTGAGTGCATTTACAGGCTCTAACCCAAACTTTTAACTCGTAAGTGCTAAAAACAAAATTCTTTTTTCTGAATCCTTGGCTCATACTGTTACGTGTCTATACCAATTCTAACACATCCTATGACGTCATTTTCTGTCATGACAATTTTCCAGACATTTACAATTACAAAGTTTTCAGAAAACCTACCTTTTCAAACTCCTCCTACAGTGTTTGTTCAATTTGCACAAAATTTGGTATGTAGCATCTAAAGACACTGTTAACAAAAAGATATTCAAAGCTTTTCATTAGACTCAGCTGTTCTTGTACACTGTGTCAACAAAAACACATGCCAAAATGGATATAATACTGTACCACTTTTGCTTATAACTTTTCTTTGGTCAGCCATTTTGAGCGTCGACTATTTTGAATTTTGTCATAAAGTGCAATATATTACGAACACAATTACATATCTTAATGAAACTTGGTATGGTTCCTTATCCTCATTGTCTGAGGGTACCTACAAAATTTAGAGCTGGTTTGGAGTCAATTGTACTTCCTGTCCGCCATTTTGAATTTTTTTTAAACCTACTTTATTAAACTTGCACAAAATTTAGCAAGCATCATCTAGGGACACCCCTAACAAAAAGTCATTAACATATTTTCGATAGATCAAATGGTTCTTGAGTAACAAATCAAGATATTAGATGTCAGGATGCCAAAAAGGATCTGAAGCTGTGTCCCAACAACGCTTTGCCATATTGACACCTATTGGTAAAATATAATAAGTAATAATAATAAGTAATAATAATTTCTTATTGCTGTAAGTGGTTTTGCGTATGTTCTTTAAGCTTATTTTTTCTAAACTCATTATCAGTAATGCCCAAAGTCATTTTATATAAAAGTGTTTTCTCAAAAAACTGGAGCAGGTCAGATATAATTTTGTTTTTGTCTTTCTTAATGAATTGTTTACCAAGCTTATGATGAGCTTGGTACATTGGGCTCATATAGAGGAAATCTGAACAAAGCCCAATATACTGACTTATCTGTGCTGTTTCAAGTCCTTTGCTAAAGGTTTGTCAGCAGTAAAGTTAGAGCTAAATTAAATGTATTAAGTCATCTTATGCACATAGAATTGTATGCATGCCAGACAGACAGTTATGAGCTACTGATCTTTTCTTTTTTTCATTTACCCGTTGAGATCACTTTTTTTGGATATGCATCATATATGTCATCATTTTAAATACAGTTATTGAAAATGATATAATGTGTAATTTGGGTGTCACCAGATTTTGTCTCTGCTGAAATCAAAACCAATCCACAAGAGAGTTAAGCAGCCTCTTTGGGCTAGCTGAAGCTTTTAATACTGACAGTTTTGTTGAGTCATGAATACTCAACAAGGTGAAAGTCTTTGCCCTCTAAAAAGTGTTTTTCCTTTTAGCTAGACACACACAACTTAGCTTGACCAAACACATTGTAAGCGTGCAGTCCCATTGTCACTTCATTCTTTCATTACTGTGGCAGTAACAAACCTCAAAACTCAAGGGGTTCAGACAGTTACCTTTGGTTATCTGTTGTCAGGGGTGTATATGTCATAGAGAATAGCTATCCTGATAACTAGCTAAAAACGTACTGTATGAACTAACTTATTTAGCAAGACTTTAAACTCCTGGTCTACCTAGTTGACCCGACAACAAAAACTGTAGACAAACAGTTTATGCCATAGCAATACACTGTAGCCCTTGTGGCAACCATGAGAATCTAACACAAACTTGATGCAATATTATTTGTGATCTGATGTGTTTTGGAATGCAACAGTGAATGAAATCAAGCTTTTGCTAGAAGTGTTTGTGTACTCGTGTTACATTAATGTGCAAAATGTATGTTCACCTGTTCAAAGGGGTTATTGTTTAACTAATAGTGCTGCTGTGGCACTGTTGGAAACTAGTTGAAACTGGCAGTAAAATGCATACATGTACACACTCACACACTATTATAGGCATGTTTACAGCACAACAATAGTCAATTTCACATCCATTTTTACCTGGTGCTTCATCAGAGCTACTTATGCCAATATAGATGTTTAATCATTTCTAAACAGCCAATGGACTCTAATACAGATCTTCCCCCTCTGGTTTAATGCATGTATTCAATAATAAACTTGGACTGTGCCATTCAGTCCTGAGAGGGTTACTAAACAACCTTTTATCTTTTATCATTAATGTCATTTACCAGAGGGTAAAATTATTCTTGATTTTTTTTTATCTGTCTCACATCTGTCTCATTGTCTGTCTACTCCATGTCTCTCATTCTTTTTGTCTTTCTTTCACTTATCCGTCACATGTTATCACTCTCGCTCTCTCATGCCATTCTCTGTTTTGCAGGACAGTACATATCTTGGTGTTTAAAAAATGCTTTTGGAATTAATTTTCTTTATGACACCCATCCACCCCAATAAACCTTATGTCTGCACCCAACAGTTTAAAGTATAATTTACGTTTTATCACCTTCAATGCTGAAATCTGCTGACTGTGAAGGTCTCGACCTCCATGATTGAAAAGAATCACAGGTTTATTGTGGAGAAGGAGAACAGGAGAGAGTTATGTGAATTTTTTAATGAAGCTTTTAACAGTGAAAACAAAATATGACATGTACAGTTTGTTTAGGGCAGAGTGTTAGAATGATGCAGTAGTGGTTTAATAAATCCCAAATCAATGAAATGCATTTGTCAGTAGAATATTTCATATTTTATAGCCAGACATTAACAAACACTGCTGTATAAAGGAACCTCTCTGTTTATAAACTCTCAGTGAAAATGTTATGCTTGATTATGATTAATTAATGCAATATTAGTTAATGTTTTCATATTAGCAGAGATTATCTGACAAAGGTGTTCTAATATAGCTTATCTTTGTTTGAAAGTGTTATTTTCATTTATACATGAAATGCAACTTCTATTTGATTAATTACTCAAAAAAAAAGATCAATGCAATATTTTATAATACAAGCATTTACACTTTTAATGCATATTTTTAGCATCCAATAAACTCATTGATTTGCTCTGGTGTTGTTGTGTATGTAATAATTAATACAGCTCACCTTAAAAAATGTTGAGTCGCATGAGGGAAAACAGCTATTGAGTTCTGCAGTATCTTTCTTTTTTCTTTCTTTTAGAAAGAGTACTTTTTAAAATACTGGACAAAAATAAATGATATAACTAAAGGCTTTGCAAATTTCTAAAAGGATAAATATAAATTTCTAACTTCCAAATTTCAAAAACTTTTGCAATCTTTTTGCATAAAATAAAACGCAATTAAATCAAGATTAAGTCAATAATTTTTGACAGTTTTCAACATCATTATCCGGCTCAATTAAACACGCAGTTCTTAACATAATTCCAACCAAGTTAGCATCAAGATCTACAGTAACCACACTTCAGGTGGTATATTAAACGGAAGACACAATGACCCGGCTCTCTATTCAGGCTCCCCACTGCTGATGCGATGGATGCATGGCAAAGCAGCAGAGCATGAAAATGCATGTTGGTGAAGAGTCACGGGATGAGAAACAATATGGTCCTACCTTAAGTCACATCACATGGAGCAGAAAGTGAGGATAAAGTGTGTCTCCCAATGCGTGCTGGGCAGCTGGAACATGCATGCAGTTGATGCTGCTACTGCAGCGCTCAAACGTTTACTGTTACTGCATTGCTTCTTGAGAGAGAAGGAGAGAGAGAGAGTGAGTGAGAGAAAGAGAGAGAGAGAGAGAGAGAGAGAGAGAGAGAGAGAGCATGTGGAACTTGGGTAGAGGGAAGAAACAGAAACTCCACAAACATACACACTTGCTAGCAGATAAGAACTGTGAACCTTATAGGACGCTGCTGGTAGCTATATACCTAATGCCAACATAACATAATCATCTTTTTAACTTCTGTGTTTTTCCTCTAAGGATTTTGGGAGAAACATCTGAAATTAAATGTATTAAGTCATCTTATGCACATAGAATTGTATGCATGGTCAGACAGACAGACAGACAGACAGAAAGACTTTTGAAGTATACAGAGCTCTAAAATTGTTCTGAATGATGAATACTAACATACTGTGAACATCAAGACCTATATTTCACTTCGTTTCTGATGGGTTTCACCTGTCACTTCTGCCTTATCTTTTGGTTGTTAAAGGATAGTTGAGTTTTACCTGGAAGGCATGTTTAATGAAGTGGAAGTCAGAAGAACTTGGGTTTGAGGTAGAGTCTCCAAATTTGCTGTGTGCCAGTTTTTTTCTATAAAGTTCTATGGGCTGCCATAGACACAAAAGCTAAATAAGCAGAAGAATAATTGCTGATAGCAGCAATGACGGGACCAGGCAGTATGGCACCATCACCACTTAGTGTTTCTCATCAAATAATGCACAGTTGTCACATTTACATTTACATTTAGTCATTTAGCTGACGCTTTTATCCAAAGCGACTTACAAATGAGGACAGGAAGCAACTTCGATTACAATAAGCGACAACAGTGAATAAGTGCTATACACAGGGCTCAGGTTTTTCAACACAGTATAAGAAAGTTTTTTTTTTTTTTGTCCCCCAAATAGAAGTGGGGGTGTGTTAGTACAATTAGTTGCGGAAGAAAAGACGAAACGAGTTGTTTCTTAAAAATGGCTAATGACTCAGCCATTCTGATGGAGATATGGAGTTCATTCCACCAACCGGGCAGATTGAAAGAGAGGGTCTGGGAAAGTGATTTCCTCCCACGTTGGGATGGAACCACCAGGC
>JAZGTJ010006788.1:12887-24166 GCA_036877575.1 Botia almorhae | reverse complement strand
TCTAAGGGCCCACGCCCTTTAGGGGCCCCCAGAGATCTGCTTTATTAGTAATAACACTACTAGGGGGGCCCAACCTCATATTTTGTCATAGGGCCCAAAATTGAGAGTGGCGCCCCTGCATGAGGGTGACGTTTTTATTTGATGGAAATATTTTCATTTTGGAGCGGACTGTCTCTTTGATGTGCTGGTGATGGGTTCTACTCTGTTTCCTCAGGGTACATACACTCACGGGTCGAGGAGGAGTACCTTTGGGAATGTAAACAGTTGGGAGCCCTGTCTCCCATCGTCCTGCTCAACACACTGCTGTTTTACGGCGCCAAAATGCTCAACCTCAAAACGATTGAACAACATCAACGTCTCACGTTCTCTAACGTCACCCACTGCACGAGGACCACCAAAACTGGTGCGACCTCGTATCTAAAGTTCAAGCTGCCTAACAAGAAGGAAGTTACGGAGAAGAGAGGTAAGAGGTGCTGATGACATCACCACAAGGTCTCCATTTTGAAAGAATTCCAGCATCCCACATGCGTGCATCTGCGCTCATACTGTTTCTTGTGTTGAACATCCAGCTGGTAGAAGGAGAAGAGAGGAAGAGGTGGTGGAGAACGAGTTTATGGAGATGCCCGAGAACCTGGAGAACCCTTTACGCTGTCCTGTTAGACTTTACCAGTTCTATCTCTCTAAATGGTGAGGACACACAAATCCGGGAACGGCGGCCATTTTAACTTCATTACTTGAGTTTGAGCTCGGCTTTGGTGTTTGAATATTTGTAGTAAATTGTGTTTTTGTGGTAAATTGTGTTTTGACTTGGAGGAACAGTCTTAATTATTTCGATTGCTGTAAGAAACCGCTCAAAACAATCTTTTAATTCTTTTAATTTAAGTTTAATCCGTTATTATTATTATTGCAATAATTATTATTATATACCACGGAGTACTTGATTTATTGTCATTTTCCACGTTGGAACGCAATGTAGCGCTTTGAGTTACAAATCAAATTTATTACTAAAATTGTTTTGTCTGAAAAAATGTTAGTACAGTCACGTCGTTTATAATGTTCATTCTGCGTTACATCCACAGCTCAAACTCCGTGAAGCAGTGCCCAGATCTGTTCTACCTGCAGCCCAAGAGCTCGTGTCATCCCAGCAGCCCAGTGTGGTATTCAGCCCAGCCACTGGATCGCTCCATGATGGAGAGCATGCTCACACGAATCATAGTTGTACGGGACATACACCTGGACTCCAAGCAGCAAAAGAACCTGGACGTGTCACATGACGAGTTCTCAATGAGAGCCCAAAAGTGAATCAACTGCCAGTTTTTAAATACGATTACAAGTCATGGATCTCCTCAACGTTCCAAAGGAGCAGAGAAACAACAGGAGAACAGCATGAGACATGTATTGACATTTGCATATTGCTTTTATTTGGCAGAACTTAAGCGAAAAGAGAAATTTAAGACTGTTTAGGTGGAAACTGTCGTACGCTTCTTTAGCCCATGTGTACACACTCAACAGACTTTTCTCAAGTTATCTTTGTTCTCTGTGGTGAATGTTACAGACAGTTACACAATGAACTATGAAGAGAAATCATTCTGTTTTGATAGTTTGTCACTGTAGACATTTGTTTCTCTGTTTAGTATTCTTTAGCAAAATCTTTTTTTGATTTCCTCATTCATCATGTTATCATGGTTGGTAACCTTGGAAAAATATATATACATTTTCAGACGTACGACTGATTCACTTCTGTAAGGGCTGACCTTGTTCTGCACACGTTTTTGTCGGTATATGAAGGCTTTTCTGAGAGCACAAACAGTAAAGCCATTAAGAACTTAAAACAGAGACAGCAGTCGAGAAGGAACACGCCCACAAGCAACCAACAGCACAGCAGCTTGCTGACCTCCAGTGATTTAATTGGCATCCGGGTATCAAAAATCATCGATAATGTTCTCGCATAGCCACGTAGTTACTAAGCAGTGGCGTAAATTCTCTTTGGTTATTAATAAAGTCATTCTAGAGCTAATAAAAGCCGTCATGCCTCTAGAAAAGGTGCGTTGATGCCACACGTATGCAGCTGCGTATGGATTTGTCACGTCTCTGTCAATAGAGGGCAGTCCTGCTTTGTTCGCTCAAGTGACGAGACCTTGACAAAGAAACAATGGTGACTCAAATAAGCAATGTTTAGCCACGCGATTATGCTGATATTTGCACAGATAGATGCGGCGCCAGCCTACGATGAAAAGCCAATTGTCATTCGCTACCATGGTAACAGAGACGAGAGCTGTTGCCTGTGCTTCACGCTGGATTCTGAATGCACTGGTGCTGTTGAGAATTGTGCAATTCACATATTAAAAAGCACTCGTAAAACACGCGTCGGCCCCCAGAACTGTTGTATCTAACTGATCCTGAACGACCCCCCTACACCCGCATGGTAACGTTAGCGCACAGGCTAAATTAGGGGTCCTGATGTGGGACGTTCAGAATCATTTAGATACAACAGTTCTGATGCATGTTTAACGAGTGCTTTTCATATCTGAATTGCATGATTCTCAACAGCAGGTGTAGAGGGGGAATATGAGAACGGTTTGTATCTACAATCTGATCTCTGCATCTCTTGCTATTGTTTGTAAATGTACCATCGGTCATGACGGACTAAATGCTGGAACATCTCAGGGCTGGATCACGTTTATGGTGCCTGTTCAAAAGAGCGTGGGCGGGCTTCAGGCAGATGAGGTGCGATTTGAGAGGGTTCGAGAGTGTGTGGGAGAGAGAGGAGTACAACAAAGATACTGGCGATACATGACTGCTTTGGACAATTACACTTCTGTGGTCTTGTGCTAAAATCAAAAACAATGCCAAAATTGTTGCATTTTTAACAACCCATTTTTGGTCATACCATGTGCTGCTGGTTTATTTTAAATTAGAGGGTTTTTTTAACAAGCAGATAAGACGAGGATAATGGCAAATAGAGGTAATGTCTGGTGAAAAATCTAAGCCATCTTATTAGAGGTTGAACCAAATTGAGATAAAATGACAAAGGAGATGAAATGAGTGAGGCAAAAAAAGTCCTAAGCTCCTAAAAGTGCTAAAGCCCTGAAGCTGCCTTAAAACTCAGGGGAGGGAGCTGAGAGAGAGAGAGAGAGAGAGAGAGAGCTGCCGTTGGTGCTGAAATAAGAGGCTATTTATCAAACCAACAGGGTTTCTGTGTGAGCAAGGACAAGACTGAGAGCTGGAAGAGAATGCTGGAATACAGACTGGATGCTTGGATTCCTGAGCAGCTCATACACCTGGACCACCAGAGCACTGGGGAGCGGGACTGACTATCTGCCATGCCTGCGATGCTGAGTTACGGCAACGCTTGCCCACATGAAGAATCAATGCAAAGACACCATGGGGAAGTGTAATGTCATTTGTATGAGGACGAAATGTGAGTTTTTGCTCTTATACTGTTGATATTTACAGTATAAGATCTTGCCTCTGGGGCTTGAGAGTTCTAATTTTGGAACAGAGCAGCTTGTGTGAGACCAAACTGAGGCAAGAGATAAATGAGTTTGTGAAAGGAAAGCTACTCTGTTTACATGCCTGCGTAATGCTTAATGACTCACAAAGTTGCTTCGTATACCTTTAAGGGGAGCGTGTTTTTTTTATATATGTCCAGTGAAGATACTGAAGGCATTTCTCGAACAATTTTGGCAGCGTCAACGTATCAAACAGCTAAACCGCATCATCAGAAACCAACAGAAATGCTACTTGGTATTTTTTGAGTTTTGAGCAAAACAAAAAGTTTTGTCCACATGAATTGTTAAGAAGATCTGGTGCACGTGCTCTGGCAGCGTCACATGATACACTTTTGGAGGATTGTATCGGAGGTCTTTTAAAAGTCGTCGTCAAGAAGTGGCAGAATGGGAAAGCCGTTAAGTCGTCCGGGCTGCTTACGGCAGAGTCCTTGTTGTTCGAAGAAAGGAGAAGATCGAGAGGGCTACAGTGAAGACGGGTACATACCTCAACGCTCCATCTACGACACAATGTGCATCAATGAACAGATCGACCACAGTTCTGCTCACAGCACTCTCGGTTCCAGGAGGGGTCGTGAAACCGACTTCTCCAGTAATGGTTCTCTGGGAGCCGGTGAAAACGTGTTTGACACGCGATCCTCCGTGTTGGTAAGCAGTGGCAGAAAACTGGATGAGAGGTTCATTTTCGATTCTTTAAAACTGGCAAATGATGAGTTGAGTAGGTCGCCAGGAGGGTTTGTGAGGTCGGCATCCCCCAGTGTGTCCTGCAGCTCAGCTCCAAGTGGATCCATGAACAAACGACACCATCTCCAGGAAAGTGGCAAAAAGGACAACCTCTGTCGCCACTCGTGGAAAGTTCTAGCTCCACCAAAGCTTCCAGAGCCATTGGAGCTCTCTCCAGGTGAAAAGAACTATCTAAACCCAGGTGTTGCCTTCTTTCCTAACAGTATCACCTCTCCACAGATCTCCCCCTTTTCTGGATCTCCTTTCTCTACTGGCACACACACACCTTCTGTGTTCTTCTCTCCCTCTCCGTTGCCCTACCACCAGCAGTTCCACAGACAGTCTTTACCCATCCAACCCTCTTCACCAAGACCACCTTTAGAGTTATCAGTGAGTGCACTAATGTGTGGCCAGGATGAGCAAGCCCGTGTAGGAAATAGCCAATGTATGAGGGACGATGGAAAAAATCATTTGTTTCTGACTTTTAAGCCCCAAAACATTGAACCTGAAAGAGACCAGGCACCCACAACACCAGAACCTGAAAATGACACAACGCCTCTTCTGCGTTCCCAGACAACCAAAAAACCGGCCATCTCCCCTTCTTCAATGGAGTCCACCTGGCCACGGCGGCTGATTGGGAGGAGGCGAACAGTAAGACAGGGTGGTGCTGTTCACAATCTTCCAATTCTCCCCCCACTACCTTCTCTGCTAATTCGAAGTGTCTCAGACAAAAAGACTATTCCTCACCTTTCACCGTTTCCCGAGCACCAGGGAAATGTGGATGGACAGCTGGAAAGATCTACATTAACAAGAGAGCTGAAGGACTTCTCACTTCAGGAATGGAAGATCTTGCGAGAACAGGAGGAGTGTAACGCTGGAGCATTCCAAAATGAAAGTGTGATGGAGGACGCTTTAGAAGGAGGTAGCAAAATGGTAATAATACAGGAGACACCTGAGCCAGACATTGATGGAAATACCACTCTGGAATGTGAAGAAGAGAACTGGGAGGCCGTGCTGGAGATGGTTAACTCACTGTGGGATGAGACGTGGAATGAATTGGATCCACAAAATGTTGGCTCTCTAAGGCGCTGGCCTCTTTTAAATCCCCCATCAGGGTTTGGTGGTTCTCAAGCTCCATCATGTACAAGTTCAGAACTGGGTGCTGAAGATCTGCTGGAGATTGAGCGAATGAACAGAGAAGTTGTGGAAATCCACTATGATGAAGAGCCAGACTTTCAGTATGATTTACAATCATTTGAAGGTAAAACTAAAGTTATCGTGACACAGCCAGGGGGACATAAACTTGTTCATACTAAAATGCCAACCAGTTTGGATCTTGCCTCCATTGACGCCCGGCTGGGCAACAAATACAGCCATAGTGAGTCACCAGACTCCGCCCTGACACTGGATTCAGACTCGAGCGGTATTTACATATCAAATCCCAGCCAGACTAGTGGAGAGGACATCACCTCTGATAATGACAGACCTACATCTGATGCTGGTCTAGGAAGTTCTACATCTCTTGACATGATGACAGACGAGGAGAAGAAAACTGAGACACGCTCACCAGTCCCAAAAATAATGACTTTAAACAGAAAATCACCTTCTGGACTGAGAGCTGACAGCATAGAATCCAGAAGACAAGCGTTTTGTCTGGAGATTACAACCAAAGCTACAGAGATAAAAGAACGATTGAAGCCTGTGGACAGAGGATCTCTAACCCCGGAGATTCACAACACTGTGAACACATCAGACACTGATGTGCCTTTACCCCTGTCCCCCTCCAAACATGAAGTTAAAGCAACTTTATTAGACAAGAGTGATGCTGAATCATTTGTGGCAACAGACAGTTTTGTCTACCTGGCCGTATCAACCCTGCCCCCATCCGCGCAGGAAAATGGGACCAAAACTGCACAGGAGGTGCCATCAGCACCTACGTCTTTTTCGAAACCCTGCCCTTACCCTGATGAATGTGACTTCCTCTCCACAGATAGTTTTGTTTACCTGGCTGCTCCTGATTGCCACCTGCTGGTTACAGAGGGTCATTCTGTCTATGGTGACTCAAAAGATTCTGAATCAGAGGACAGTGGTTCTAAGGCTGATTTTGTTATGGGCTCTGCGGTAGGAGGAGATAGCGACTGGGACTCAGACCTGACTGATTCTGAACCAGAGCCAAACTCCTCAAAGCCTGCGTGGGACTACTGGGAGGAGCTAGAGCAGGGGGTGCTGCAGGGGCTATTCGGTGAGGACCAATCGGATGCAGACAAACTGCTCCATGGCAACCAAGCTCAGCAGATTTCCTGCCAGCGTGGGGAGTTGGCTGCTATTGTTGTACAGGAGAGAGCTGAGCTGGAAGAGGTGTCTTTACAGTACAGACAGGGGGCAGAGACCCACACTGAGGTGAAGTCTGTATCCTAATGCTTAATATTGCACTGAAAAACCTAATGTATTACGGCCCATTTAATAATTCTAAATATCATAAGCAGGTTTTTTTTGTGTGTGTGTGTGTGTGTGTTTATAATTCTTTCTCATTTATTTAATAATAGGCTCCAACATCTCAACATGTAGGACAATAAGATCTGGTTGTGTTCTTAATAGTGTTGAAAGCAATTTAACTGAAGCACAAATTGTCTCTCTTTTTAGCTGCATTTCTGTTACAAAGTTTATGTCATGGTGGACAGCTTTATCAGTTTGAGTTATTGATTTAAGTGTTATGTTGATCAATATGTTAACTGATAGGTCTGGCTATATTAACAGGTAATCGTGGATGCAATATAACTTTCATCAGAGATCAAACATATAGAAGCTTAAAATATAATGCACACCGTAACTGCATAGTCAATAACAGAAGCTCTATATGCTGTGGGCTCTATATAACAGAAGTGAATGTTTTACGTTGCTGGGGTAACAACAGAAGTATTGTATGACAGATGAACGATGTAGAAATTACGACCTCATTATTACGAAGCACAGATTATGCTTAATATGCAGTAAATTGTGTATGTGTTTAGCTCGGTTTAAGACAACTGGTCAACAGAGAGTCGGTACACTTGTTGACACATTACAAATGCGTATTTTACACTGCCTGGACTGTCAATAAAAAAGGATGTAAGTAAACATCTTCCTGTTCTTCTTGGTCGTTTATTTAGGTTGCTGTGAGATAGATTTCTTCTTCAGCACTGCCCCTCCTCAGCCTCTTTTCTATCTCTCCATCTGCCATGGCCTACATATATATATATATATATTTCTCATGTGGATTCTTTGGGACTGGAGTGGAGGGAGAAATTCTGGTGGTTTTGTAGAGGCCAAAGGGTCTATTTTTAGTTAAATTAATTAGTTCATCATAAATGAGGCCAAACTGAATGCATTGTGTGCCAGGATAATACGTAAGTGGGTCAAGTGTCCACTAACGCTGTATTCTGGTCTCTGTGCTACTGAGGTTCATGGGATTTTGTTGTTCCTCAGTAACCTACATTGTGTTCGTCTTGTTCTCCATCTGTTAAACAATGTGTATCAATGACATTGCTGTTGACAGGTCTGACGTTAATATTTTAGCGTTGACTTAATATTCTGTACCAACATACGACGTTCTCTAGATCAGATCATTTGTTTCTAAATAGTTTTTGGAATAATTAATTCTTATTCGTCTATATTTGAGAATTGGCACATCTGATTAATCTGACATTGTTCACACTCCACAGAATGTTGATTTGAAATTTTATACATGATACGACATCAGAATGGACAAGATAATAGATCTTTGGTCTAGGGTTTGGCCTTATTTTCAAAACTTTGGGGTAAACTGAAGCATCCTGGGAAATTACGTTTTCTCCCAGCATGGTCAATGAAATGAATGTTGTAAATGATGAAATACATATAAACGCAAAGCTATTTTTTAGATAAGCATTTTAAATGTGTAGTAATGTGGAAGATTGTATGATAATGTGTATTAAAAATGTCTTGTATTATTAAAAACTACATTTTCAGGACTACATTCAGCAGTTCAGTTTGGTTTTTATTTGATTCTTTTATCACTTCTGAAATTGTACAGATTACTTGCTTCCTCAGTTTAAAGACAGGAAGTGAATTAGATGCTACAGACATTCAGTTTTATTCTGAATGGTGTGCAACTGCTATCATTTATCATTTAGCAAAACGGCAGAAACGGAGATGCAGAAGCTGTTTCAGAGAAGTGTGTGTGCTGCTGTGTGTGTGTGTGTGTGTGTGTGTGCTGCTGTGTGTGTGTGTGTGTGTGTGCTGCTGTGTGTGTGTGTGTGTGTGTGTGTGCTGCTGTGTGTGTGTGTGTGTGTGTGTGTGTGTGGGCTGGGTTGTTTGCTGTGTGTGGCTGAATGAAAGTCAGGGCACATGTGTAGGAGGAGCAGCGCAACAGTGAGTGAATCATGCATTAGGACATGTGCTGTATCTGGTCAGTGCTCAGAAGGATCGAAATATGATACACAGGCCGACCAGCATGCCAACGCTTAGAACCTCATCAGGTTCATTCATTGCAATGCTTTGTTTAAAAGAAACATCCATCGTCACATTTTTCTTCAAACACGTTTGAATAAAGGTATATAGCAAATCTATTTCTGCGCTTGACGTGTCACGTGATGCAGATGTGTGTGCCAGGAGAACAAATAAGGTGGGAGGGAGGTAATCATTCCTAAAGGCAAAAGATCAAGAGTTTTTTTATGTAACATGTAAATTAAAGTGCACGGGGTAGTGTGTGTCGAAAGGATTTTATTTTGAAATGCATTCTGGGTACGAAAGCAGTACAGCCTGACAGCGGTATGGACTGAAAGGCAAACCAATAACCAGAGCATGACAGATATCCTGCTGAGAGCCGGAAGCAATTGGATCTTCTAATTGCGTCTTTGGATGGTGAGGACAGGAAAACACAGGCAACACCTACACAACAATAAATATTTTAATTGCCATGTACAATACAGAGACAAATGTAAACAATAAAGACAAATAATAACCGTACCAGAACTTGTTTTATATTGCACGCAACGTTGATATTGAGAGACAATCGAAACTCGATTGAAAAAAGTGCATTTTGGCTTTAACTGTATTTGTATACAACATGACTACATTTCTTAACAAAACAAACAAATAAACAAATAAAGTGGGTCCAAAAGTCTAAGAGCACATAGATAATGACTAAATGTTAACCTTAGAATATAACAAATATTGACCATTTGTGTCAAAAATAAAAAGCTATGATGTATAGTACAGAAAATATAGCTATTTAGGATTACTTCTAAATCACTAATCAAATTTGTAAACAAATTTGTCAGATGACCCGTGTTACCTTCTTTGTAAAAACACAAAACCTATGTAAGGTTTACCACATCTAAGGCCTGGTAATATAAATGATTAAAAAATACATTATAAGAATCTATTTGAATGTGCAATGAAGTCTTAACCAATTTACATTTCAATTGTATTATTGCACATGATCGTGAAGTTTACAAGACAGAAAGTTGTTACTTTATAACTAAACTGTAATCCACAGTTCATTTCAACACCCTTCGGTTTTGGAGGCTGGAGAAAGTTAGCTTATTTCAGTTTTTTGGTGACATGAAAGTATCATTAGAGAACAGTTTTGTCTGCTTTGGTGTCTTTTGATTTTCGTGAACTGAGACTTTGGTTGCTGGAGCGCGTGGGGTCGATTCGGATCTCCGGTGGTTTGCGAGGTGTCGTGCACTGTTTCACCGTGCGCTTCACGATGAGATAAACCATTTCACAGACACACATGAGGATGCAGAGAGCAGAGGTGATGACCATAAAGAGGGTGAAGACTTTCTTCTCTGTCGGACGGGAGATGAAACAGTCCACGGTATTGGGACATGGATCCAGCGAGCACTTCACGAGGCGGGGTAGGTCGAAGCCTTTATATATATAATGAAGAATATAGAGGAAAACGGCATCTACCGCTATTTTGAACACCAAACTCAACACGTAGGTCCACCAGAGCCCCCCGCGTTTCTTTCCCGGATTGGCATACAAATGGGAGCCCTGGTGGATGGCCGCGTACTTTTTGTCTTTCTCCTCTCTGTATTTGACGTGGGCCACGACCAGCAGTGACGGGCAGGTGACGAAGATGAGCTGCAATGCCCACAGACGAATGTGAGATATGGGGAAGGTGTGATCATAGCAGACATTGCTGCAGCCCGGCTGCTTGGTGTTGCACACAAAGTCTTTATTCTCGTCGCCCCAGACGCGCTGGGCGGCCACCACAAACACCAGCACACGGAACACGAACACCATAGACAGCCACACACGGCCGAACACTGTGGAGTATTTATTGACCCCGCTGAGCAGGACCTCGAGTCCTGACCAGTTCATGTCTGTTCACCACCAATGTCCTGAAAACACACACACACTGCGTGTTTACATTTGGTACATTTGGTTACATTTATGTAAATGTTACATTATGCTTTTATCCAAAGCGACTTACATTGCATTATACTATACATTGATTCTGAGTATGTGCAATCCCTGGGATCGAACCCACAACCTTGGCGTTTTTAACGCCATGCTCTAACCACTGAGCTACAGGAAAGCGTGTTAAATGTACAGTTATTAAAAAAACATAACCAACAAACCACATTTTGGCAGAGTGACTGTACAGAGATAGGCCCAGCTAACAATTATTAGGTTGTAAGAACCTTTCCCTAACGTTTCCATTAAGTAACAAACGTTATTTTGAAAGTTCTACGAACATTCAGCGCGTTCAAGACGTTGTAGTAACGTTACTGTTTGGTAATAAGAACTTTATTCAAACTTTCTTTAAATCCTGAAACTTTATAAAACCTTCCACTAACAACTTAAGGAAAATGTTTTTGATGTATTTGATATATAGCGTTCTAAAAGTTCTACTAACGTTACTGCAAGAACTCTGAGCGATCCTTTACAGAACGTAATCCAACGTTCTGAGAACATTCCATGTTAGCTGGGATAGAACCAGGCCATCCTGGTCTGGGTCAGTGAATCTCTTGATAACTGGTGCCATGAAAGTCTAAATTTAACCAAAAACTTTAA